>QJNY01000006.1:187993-434590 GCA_004155945.1 Monosporascus sp. mg162
GGCGTTACCCCGACCGCGCGCCCTTTTCCTTTTTCCCCCCCCCCCCCGGGGGGCCCCCCCCCCCCCTCCCGGGCAAACTCTTACCGAGCGGTTGCATATAGTAGATTGGGCATTGTCATCTTCCCGATAATTTCGTGCCGGTAAGGATGCATGATATAAGTGGATGGCCGAAGCTCCTTTGCTCTTGCGTTGTATGCCTAATAGACTTCGCTAGGTGGTTAGAAAGAAGAGTGCCAACAAGATGTTAAAGAACAGCTCGTTGCGTGCGCGCATACGATGATCGGGTATATGTGCGCCGTGACAGCCGGGCATCTGGTTATATCCAGGGACCACTATCTGGCCTTTCAACCCTCGTCTAGTGACTTTCCATAGCAGCGGCTTTTTTGGGGTGCCCAGCATCTATCGACCGTGGGCGGCACAAATTTTGTGCACTGCAAGGCCGAGTACCACGTTGATCCGAAAGTACGACGACGGATGCTGCTACGAAAATGACGTAGGACAACTAGGCGCGAGTGATTTTTGAGTCGCTAGTAACGTCGGTACTCCTCCCTGCGCTTTCCGTCCAGATACTTTGGACTACGACTCTCATAGTAGGGGTTGTGTGCCTGCTGAGTTCTCCTGGCTTCGAATTCCGCGCGCTCCTCGTCATCGAGCGTGAACGCCTTTTTGAGCCACCCGAACGCGCTCCGCTTCTTTTTGACTTTCTTTTCCGCTTGGGATGCTGTGGTCACATTACTCAACGTGCTCATACCCATGCGAGATGGTGGAATTCGCGTGTGGGATGCGTAGGACCCGGTGTGCGGGTGCGCATTCGTCCCAGACGTCCAGGGTCGCTGCTGCAGAGGGGAATGGGGACTCGCTTGGACGGGACGGAAGTATTGCTGATCTGAACGTGGGGATGGGATAGTGTTGGGGATGGAGGGAGGAGGGAGGTCCGGGTTGTGGCCGGCGAATGGGGGCACGGGCTGTCGAGTTTCGGTGCCCGAGCCGTACGCAGAATCGTGACCATGAGCGGAACCGGGCCCCTGGTAGATGGCCGGGCGCAGAATTTGTGTTTCATCCCGGGTGGGGACTTGTATCCTCTGGGGAGGATTTCCGCCTTTCAGCGAAACTCTTTGCCGTAGGGAGGTTCTCTTTGGTGCCTCTTCCTCTTCCTTTTCCGAATCTGAGGAGTCGTGCACCATAGGAGATGGCAACGGCGCCGGTGGTTGTGGGGTGTAAGTCCGTGGTTGGAGAATGAAGAGTCCTTCGTCGTGGGTTTCATTTTCTTCCTCTTCCTCGTGGCCCGCCTCTGTGATCTGGCCTAGTTTAACTTGAGGTACTTGCTGATAGTCTTCCTCAGAATTCACAACCTGTTTTTCCAGAGACGGAGCAAGAAAAAATGGGAGGGATTCCCTCGCAGAGTTGGAACTTTGCTGAGAGCTCACTGTATTACTTCTCGCTGACCGCACATCAGCATTGCCCCTCCTCGAAGCTGGTGCAGACCTAAACGAGTTATCCTTTGAGCGCAGGGAACCCGATGAGCCTCCTGTCGGGTCCGAGTAGGGGGCTACACTGAACTGCAGGGAGTCAGCTTCGGACGTACCGGGAGCGCGGGATTCAGTGACACCTACCCTTGTCCTTCGGCTCACCTCGCCAGCTCGTAGGTTCATTTCCGCCTCAATTTGCGCAAGCGCCATGACTAGCGTGTCCAGGTGTGACGCACTTGCTTGTAAATCGGCAAATGCCTTCCACCAACCCTCGGCGTTGCCTTTCATTGCCTCAAAGATCTCGATGACGTCCGGCCGCCTCTGGCGCCAAGACCGATCCTTCTGATCACCCAGGTATACGGCGAACTCTTTGGTGGCCTTCAGTCCCTCGGCGATGTCCTCGGTTGACGCTTCCAGAGCAGTCCTAGTCCGTGAGATAATGTGCTCGATCTTTTCATTTCCCGTCACTATCTGTAAACGAAAATCACGATCCTCCAGCATCTTTTCGAACGTCGCTATATTTGTCATGGGTACCCTCAACAGATCAGTACGCTCCTTTACGTCTCTTATGGCAAGACTGATGTCTTCCATCGTTGTCTCTAGAAACTCATCCACCTCATCAATGTGACCCTGGAGGATAGTGACGACCTGTTCGTTGCTGTTCGCAATACCGTTCAATAGCAGATAGACGCCGAATGAGATCTGGGCCATGAGTTTCCACAGTTCGTGATGTCTCTGGCCGGGGCGATACCGCCAGAACTCCGCATGTAATCCGGCATCTTTGGATCCTTCCAACAAGCGTGCCCTGCGTTCTTTTGCATCGCCAAATCTAAGTTTGGGCTTTGATACGGCAAAATTGTTGGTAGCCTCCATCAATGACTCGGCAAAGGCTGGCTGCATGGCGGGAATGGGATGCAGGGGCACATCAGCTGCCGCCTCTTCGGCTTTCTTCTGCAAGTCCCCCGCCTCCCCTTCCCGGCCGTACCTTGTTAAGTCGCGCGAGGCTGTGGGCATTTCATCATCTTCGGAATCGGAGAGGAGGACGGAGTGATCCTCGTCACAATGAAGGGATAATGGCAGGCCGGCGGAGGCAGCCATGATGTACTAGAGCTGGCGCAAAAGGTCCTTCTCGGCGTAGCGTACCGTCACGACACGAGGACAGTGGACGATTCTAGGTCGACCTCTTCAAGCGGGGGGAAAAAAAAATAACGGCAGACAGCTTCTGCAGACCGTTGGAATTGCTGCTAGCATGAATGGCATGTAACATACATGAGCAATATGCATGTACGTAATTCTATAACTGGTGCTGGAAGTGCAACACAGCGTCACACGGCGCAAAGTAGGTAGTGGTTGAAATCAGCCGGACGGGTCGACGAGGACTATACTGCAGGTGTCGATCGATTGGCCGGGGCCTTGTGACTCGGGGGGTTATCGCGCCAACAATTTTCGGTAAGGGGGAAGCACAGCAGCTTCCCGAGGTGGTTCCCCTTGGACACTCCTGGTTGTCCCACTGCGTGTCTGGCTATGTGGTTGTGTATAACCGAAGGAGGGAAGAAACTGGTGAGCTTTTAGGGAAGAGGCTCTTGGCGTCCAACGGCCCAGCACACACAGGTATCAGAATAGATAGATCGAGAAGTGCAACATGGCGGCGGGCCTGTGTTGCAAGATCTTTGCCTCGGTAGGGCCAGTGGGCGATAATCCGAAAGTGGAAGGTTATAATATTACTATTATGTTCTAAGTCGATAAGCAGCTGGGTTAGGCGAGGTATAGCACGAGTTCCGATTGAGAGCGCTGAATGAATTATGCAGCCGGTGAGGGACTGACGGAAGGACAATGGCGTCAGAGTTGAGGCTTGATGTTGAGCTAGAGCCGCATAAACCAGTTGTCATGTGAGGACAATGAATTGGAAACCGAGTTGTTCTTGAGAAGCAAGTGCGAAGTTAGTAGGTTTAATAATAGGTAACAGCTGAGATCTCGCGCAAGTATCGCTTCCATAAATGAGTGAAGAAATCGGAGGCTCCGTATGAAGAGGCCAGTCGGCAACAAGCGAACGTAAAGTGTGCAAAAGACGGCTAATGCAGGTAGGAACGAGTGACAGGTGACGTTGCAGCGAAGAAGATGCATGTGGGAATGGAGGGATGAACGCTGACAAGACCTCAAATATTACAACTTAAACCGCCACACGCCCGAATGACCCGGCCCTAGTTTAGAGACATGAAATAACGAAACGGACGAAGGAAACAAATCGTCTGATACCCCGAAGGAACCTGTTACATCCTCCCCGCCGTATTCAACCTAGTCCCTGCGTAGCTCCCCTCTTGCCCGTGCTCGTATGCAAGGGTGTATGTGCAGGTGGATCTAGAACGTGCTCTGTTCCCTTTTCCCGGGTTGGCTCGGTTCGCTTGATCGTGCGTATGAGAGAAGATCAATGGACTCCCCGGTCTGCATCGATTGACATGTAAAAGTTAGTACTTACCCAGCCCTTCCGTATGCATATGCCGACAGAACTCTTTGACCTCAATTCCCTACAGAACATGATGCGGCTCACAAAAGCCCCATGTGATTCAGGGTCGGAAACGGGGTCGTTTAAGGGGCTGGGCTGCTCTAAAAGTTTGAAGGGGTGCCCCGTTCTGGGAATGGTGAGTCTCGGGCGGCTGGGCCTACTATAGTTAGGTCAGCCAAAAGGCAGCGATCTTCTCCCATTAGTGGCTCCCTAATATGTAAGGTAATACCTTGCTGGTACGTGTACATGGAAGTACCTAACCTAAGAATGCCGTGCATGGATTGATTATCTAGACATTAAATAAACATTTCAGCCCGAAGAGTCGAAGCCCCAGCTTCCGGCACGATAAAGTTGGGGCCTGCGCAAACCTGCATCCGCCATGTGTTCAACCTTAAGTCAAAGTCAATATTAAAAGATTGCTGCGAGACGGACTTGGCACGAACTTTCGACGAATGTCAACGACAAAGACGTTGGAAAATCTACGCCACATTGTATCCAGGAAGGTAAATATTGGAATGTGATAATTCCGTTGTCCGAACAGGTGCAACCCGATCAGTCATGTAGCTATGAAATGCTTACAGCGTCTACATATCTTCGTGTATTGCGTACCTGTTTGGTTTCATTGTAACCTCCACCATGTTCGGGCTGAGCGGTTTAACTTCCAAAACGCCCAAGTTACCTAGCTACACCCATTGGCTATTAGTTACCGCCGGTTCTGATTGTTACACCGACATCTTCAATTTCATCCTTTCTTCCAAAGCTGACCAACTAACCATTTCTCAAAGAGTATGTGACCAATTAGGGACAATAAACGAAGGGCTCGTCCAATCGGATATCGGTACACTATTGCTTACCTGATTCCCTTACCTTTTCTTCGAAATTATCCCGTTGGCCACCAATAAACAGTACGGCGAGGGGAAGAAAATCCCCAATTTTCAAGCTTGCACCCCAGCTAGCGAGGCAAACTTGCAGCCCTACTGGAGTCCCTCCCATCCATTACCACAATAACGCACCATGACGACGGCGCCACTTTGCTCGTAAGGTGGACAGTCAGGACTTGACTAAAACACTCTTACTATAGTGTGCAAGACCTGCTTAGTTGGCTCTCTGGTGATCGAATAGGGCATACGCATGCCTGACAAAGACACCCTCCCTCATGCTCGTGACATGACGGCGCTCTTCGAACCAGGTATTCTACCAAGGGCCACATCGTATCAGTAGACTTGTCCAAGCGTACCTAATAAATAAAGACTGCGTTGTCACTTGAGCTGGAAGACATACATGACTAGGGCCAAATCGCATGGAGTCTCATGGTAGGAGCACCGGCGAGGATTCAGTCTGGATCTCAAACAAGGAATCCCTCTGCCCATACTGCGCCCCGTTATCCAGAATAGAATTGCTGTCACGGTCGTCGATCCTTTATGAACGGCATCCCGGGCAGTCGCATAGCTCCCTCAGGAAGAGATGTGACCAGACCTAGCGATGTACACGAAGCGTTCGGTGATAACGTGAGCAGCACCCTGGCTTCCCCGGATTTGACGGCCGAGGGAAACAGTGGGATACACAAGGAGGTGGAAGTGGCACAACAGGTGGCTCAGTCTAAACCATCGCCTTGGATTTCGTCCGTGGAACCTCCGTCGGCCAATAACGTCTTTGCCCCTGGGGCGAGTCCTCCCAGCCACGACAATTAGCAGAGATAGGAAAACCGCCCCCACACTGCCGTGTCCACCATCTACGGACTCGTAGGCTGCCGAGCGACTGTTGCGTGTCGTACCGAATTTATCCTTGGACTCCTGGGCGATACCAGATCTCCGGATTCCTGAAGGCATCAAGCACAGCCCGAATGATCCCGAAGGCATAGTCAACAGGGAGTCGAGTATCCTCCTGGAGTGTACCTTCATTGAGCTGTCCGCCTGTGGAGATCAACTCAAACCGCAAGGCTGTCGACCTGCTTCTGCAAGTCCCTATTTAGGAAAATAAAGGAAAATAGAAAAAAGGGCGGAAATATCGGCCCTGGTTCGAACTGAGATCCCTTTGATCAAGGTGAGTCGACCATATCACTCTCGCCCAGGACTATCTCTGAACCGGACCCTGCGAGCCCCAGGTTTATCTTGCCCGTACCAACCGCATCACCATGGGCTGAATTCGCGAGTGCAGCTGGCCGGACTTGATGCAAGGCCTAATTACAATTTATAAGATCGCCGAGGGGAGGAGGGGGTTTGTATTATCACCCAGTTTTTCTTCGTAAATGTATAATATGTTTATGGCACAATACATCTGCTTGGCATTTGCTATCTCCTAATTTCAAATAAACGAACTCCTGCCTCCCTTTTACAATCTACTACGTTCACTGCACTCCATATACGTCATCCAAAGTCGGACCCAGCCCTAAACAAGGCCCTCGTCTCGGCGAGTCACCTCGCATATAGGGGATACCAACAGAAGCAGCACCTCAGCGGGGCGGTCGCACGAGGTGCTTTTCGCCTCATCCACCGGAAATAAAAACGGCCCAGAACTAACACTGACGAAGGAAACAGAACTCTGACACATGACTCAGCTGTCTTACCTCATCTTCGGTTCCGGGCGCGTACGGGTCCGCAGTCTGCGCGTCTACAGGTTTTGGGCTACGGGCCATCTGATATCTCTGAAGGTTACGCCGGCTCAGCCGCCGCGGCCGCCACGACCTAGGTATCTCGAGAAGCGAGAGGCCGCTCGTCCGATTCTTGACTAGGTAATAACGGGCCCTCCTTAGCCCGGCCGGCTCCGTTCCGGTTTGTTACCCTACAGAGGAGTTCGGTTTTCTCTCGCTTCTTAGACGTGCGGGTGAGAAGACATCGGCCTCGCCCTCGCCCTCGCCCTTGAGGGGTCTCTTGGGCGCCGCAATAATGAGATACGATAGGCGACCTCGCGCGGACCACACTGGTCAAACAAGTATTGGAGACTGCTCCGAGCGGTCTCCGCTGCCTGTTGACTAGAACGTCTAGTATGACTGGTAGCTTACTTATATCTGAGATTGATGATTGATGATTGATTCCTATTAAATTGGCCTTAACCACGGGTCGGTTATGACGGCTATGGTCCGCACGCGGGAAACACATGACGCTGCCTCGTCGTTAATCTGTCAGTGGTAACCCCTTTCTGGGAGCCCCACCGACAATCCTCCGCCGCCCCATACTAGCTAACGTTAGGTGCCTTGGCAGAATAGGTGCTAGTACAACTTGCCACAAGACAATCACCGCCATTACCATAACTACCACCAACATCACCACTGCGAATAGCCGTATACCTAAACGGGGGCCCTCTTGCCGGCGCCCTGAACTCTCCCGAGCCTAACCCTGACTCTAGCCAACCCGAACCCCTGACGGTTGCGGTTGTTATCGATCTAGGTAGCCAGATGTCAAAGGCTGAAGTACTACCTTGTTGGTGATCTCCGGGCTAAAAAGGTCTAACACTGACAGACCAAGGATCCGACGAGGCAGACGTAACTGGGGTGTGAAAGCCCTAATAGACCAATAGTGTTGCCGCCAACACTGACAGCTAGACCGAGCGAGCTAGCGAAGTTGGTAGATTAATCAATATGTTGGCAAGAGGTAATATACTTCGTCTATATGCACAGCCACACCGACTTTCCTTTTTCCTCCTTCGTCCTTCGTACGCTACCGGTAGGTTACCTACTTTATACACGAAGCGATACATATGGGTACCGACGGCGCGGGACCAACACGGGCGGAGCCGCTAAGGACGCCGTCGGAACCTCTAGGGTGGAGCTGAAGGGGGACCGGATCCGAACCGGCTCCGCAGCAGGAAAATGACACTTTATGCGGCTGGGTCCAGGCAGACGGGTGAGTTGCGGGGCAGTTATTCTCGTTACAGTAGCGTCGAAAAAGAAATAATACCCCATGCTCAGATCTGAAAGCACATTACACTCCGAAATGAGCCTGCTGAAGGCAATCTTATGCACGCGTTAAACTTTGAGATAGTGAGGAAAGAAAGAAAAACTGATAGAAAGAGAGGGGATTCCGCCTGGCTGACTGGCTGGCTGGGGGCCGCGATATGCCCCTTCCGTCCCGAGCGACTACCTGACGAGCCCCCGGTGGTTTGTGGGGTCTTTCCTGTTCAGTCTTTTCTCTGTTGAGCATTCGGAGACCCCCTGTGCAGCAGCTGCGCAGCATAAATAGAGTTATATTACTCATCTACGACGTATCTCGTCCGCACCCTAGAATCCATGTCCCGACGGCGAAGAGGATCTTCTTTGGCATTCGGGCACCGGGTATAGAGACGATCCCCGGGTTCTCGACGCACCGGTTCGGGATACACATTAGGCGAGGCCGCTGTCCCCCTATGCAGGGGCTTTGCTGGGCCTCGTTTGTGATTTGAACTCTGCGTTGCTTTTCTGCTTTTTTTTTCTCTCTGTAGCTGGACTGAAATGCGCCCTTTAGGCCGCGCCCGGGTTAGGTTGCCTCGGTCCATCCGTCAGATGTCAGAAGAGAAGAGATAGTGAACCCCGTTATGCTGCTACTCGAGGCCAGAAAGCGGACAGGAGTCGGGGCGCATATTGTAGCTCCGTGTCTCCCGGGTGATAATGCCGCAGCGCATTGTTTCGAATCGCCTGGGCCAGTATTGGTAGTGACTCAAGACACATATTCATTCGCTCATTATTTCTACAGTATTCGGGCAGCGCATCATGCTACTAAACAACTAACTTAGTAGCCACAGGCCCTCAGCCATTTACGATATGTTTTAGTCATACAACATCGACACATCATCCCTCTGTCAGCCCAATATAAATCTCCACCATGTCAAAATCAGCATTTGAGGTCAATGCCCCTCTCCTTCTCCGTCTCCCTGACCTCGAACATGAGCTGAACGCCCACGAACAACACCCCGAACGCTCCCGCAAAGACCACGAAGCCTGCGATGTCGCGTTAGTAATCTCCTTCGACTCCAGGGATTATTATTCAGTGGGGAGGGGGGGTGAGTTGGTTAGGTAGCTTTACCGGAGGAATCCCTAAATATGCCCGCCAAAATGGCCTTGAGGCCGTCGACGCCGACGGCGAAGCCGACGAGGTTGGCGGCCATCATCATGAAGGTGTTGAAGACGGCGGCGGCGGCGGCGATGAAGCGATAGACGACGGGGCGGCGCTGCTCCCAGCGGCGGCGCGGGAACAGGTAGCCGGCGGCCATCTCGGGGAGCATGAAGAAGACGATGAGCCAGCCCCAGATGAGCAGGTGCAGCTTGATGTCGTGCCAGATGGCGACGAAGGTGAAGACGAGGACGTAGGTGAGCACGGAGCGGGCGGCGTCGCGCGCGCTGCGGAAGCTGGACCCTCCCAGCGGGATGTAGACGTAGCGCAGCGACCAGCGGTAGAAGCTGCGGTGCCAGCTGCGCCAGAAGGACAGCGTGCTGTAGTTGTCGCTGACGCAGCGCACCATGTTCTCGGGCGGGTCGAGGCCGTCCAACAGCGCCCACAGCCGGAACAGCCGCCACGGCAGCAGCAACTTCAGCCAGATCAGGTGCAGGTTGAAGTAGCTCAGCAGGCTGAGCTGCGAGGGCGTGTAGTCGCCCCAGTTCGGGCGGCCCTTGGCTATTGCCTGCACATAGTTGAAGTGGAGAATGACCTCCATCGCAAGAAGGCACAGTGCCCACCGGGCGCCGTAGCGGATCGTACGTGAGGTTTCGATGCTCGCGGGCCTGTAACGACACTGCGAAATGTAGTCATTGAAGGTAATGATCGGTCCTGCGAGGTATAACGGAGCGTAAATGGCGTAGGCGACGTAGTTTCGGAAGGAATAGTCCTTTGATTGCGCCGGGATGGAAATACGATCGTGCTCGCTTAGTGACGAGGGGTCGAGCTGTTTCTTCTTAGGCGTATCAGCAATGTCCGCCCTACTTATAGATAAGGACGCATCTCACCTCGACGGGGCTATAGCTACTGCGATCTAAGCTCCAGTAATAGTCCAAGTTGAAGCTGACCATGCGCAGCACGGTGAGGTTGAATGAGATTTCCCAACGACTGAGGATCCCACCGTGACTATCAAGCCACCTACCCCATGTCACCAGGGTCGACTCTGAGTCCAGGAGGGACTTCGCAGGCGGACCGGATATCCAAGCAGCTATATCCCCAAATCTATAGCCGTCAAATATGTCATTGGCGAAGAGGATGCCAATGTTGAAGATCCAGGTCGCAGCCGGCACGGACTTTCGGGGCAGGGCGGTCGCGATTTGGAAGTTCGCATAGAGGATCGCGAGAATCTTAAAGGCCGAAATGCCGTGTAGCGCAAGCAGGAAGACGATGGCGAAGCTGAAGTCGAACGAGGTTCGTTGTTTCATCCTCTCGTCGGCCTCATCTAGCGTTGGCCGCGCCGACTCCTTTCCAGAATTGACCGGGTACACAACCGCGTTATACAATCGACGGAGGAGCGGGTGGAAGACGAGTAAGGCCGCCATATACGGCATGTTGCTTCGAAAGGTATGGTACTGCGCGTCGGAAGTATCCTTTTGCCTGGGTGAGTGGATGATTACAAGCTAATAGGTCCGTCCGAAGTGAATGCTCACGATCTTGCGCCCCGGGATCCATCCCGGGGAAAGGAAGTGTTCATAGTTTCTATATTTGGGATCGGTCGCTATGAGACATGTCAACGCACACATCCCAATGAAGGGTCGAACTGCAATCCTTACACCTTGACGCATCATACACCCCCCAGAACATGTAGGGCGTCGCTGCGCCGATAAGCAGGATGTATAGATAAACCTCGGGCGTACTCGGCCTGGGCCAGGTGGATGAACTGTTCCACCTGGATGCCCTCTCCTTACTGGAGGTCGCATCATCGCGAGAGTCTATGACGGTCTTATAGGGTACGGAGCTTGAGTTCGTAAAGCGCGTATCGAGGGTGTCGAGGTCGTAGGTTTTTCGGAGAAAAGAGAGGACGCCCATCGTGACAAGCGAAAGCGTAGACCCGGGTCCATACAACTGAACGGAGAATAAATCAATACATTAAGAGGATCGAGCAATGTATCGACCTCCGGTTCCCAAAAAGAGAGAAAAAAGGGAACGAGTAAGGGTCCAAGTCGGATGTCCTTCTCACACGATCCTCGGTACAGGTTATCCGCGCGCGCGCACACTTTCTCAGCCGTGAATGTCGAAACCCCTGATCTACCGGTAGATTTCGCAATGCGGCATTACGTGGGCGGCGGATCTACAGGGGGTCCACTCTCAGTTAGTGCCAAAACCTTCATCGGCTCCTTATCGTTACTTACTAGATACGGGGGCTGATCCGCTGGCAAGGCTGGGCAGGGCTGGCACAGGCTCAAGGCTGACCTGTTCGGCGCAGTGGAGAGATCCCGTCCCCGTGGGGCGGAGAATCTTGG
The DNA here is from genome assembly GCA_004155945.1 of Monosporascus sp. mg162. Taxonomy (NCBI): domain Eukaryota; kingdom Fungi; phylum Ascomycota; class Sordariomycetes; order Xylariales; genus Monosporascus; species Monosporascus sp. mg162. Next base: position 199,335 of record QJNY01000006.1, read on the forward strand.
AACTGACACTTACAAGACCGCAAAGCAATGCCCAAGGCCAGTTCTTCTCCCGAAACAGATAGTTTACGCTGATTTAGCTTATGAACAAAGTAATACTGTTGCGAGGCTCAGGCTACTAGAGCCCCGGACACATAATGGTGACTAATACCTGCTGCGGATACATCATACGCTTGGCTAAGAGGCTGTGTCCGACAAGGATGCAGAGTCCCTTTGGAGCAGTGTATCAATGTATCTAAGTATAAATACCACGGGTCTCTCTTCATATTTATTTACCTTAAACTCGCCATAGTTCAATAATTACCGGAAAACTGTACCTTTCCTCTCCCACAGCCGACGAGGCCCAGGGGTCACTTGAAACCAAATGAATCCGGAACCAGACGCATTCTCAGTCCAAACCCACGATGAACCGCCTCCTTACGAGGGGGGTGATGTGAAGGTCTCAGATGAGATTGTACAGCCAGTGATCCTCGTGCTGGCGGGACAATCCATTCATGCAGAATCTTCAGAATCTGCCCCACTATATGAGGTGAACCGCGGTGTAAGCTCTCTGTCTTACGTAGACACGACGGTGGAATTCTCGAGGGTAGAACACAATGTCAGGACGGACCCGGACGGAACACCTCTCATCAAACAGCGGAGTCGCCATCTTTACAACCTCGTGCACGTAAAAGATGTGATGGCATGGAAGGCGGCGGGGTTATTCCATCTCCAGTCGGTATCGAGGAGGACGATGGGGAACTTCGGCCTGAAGAGGTCATCGCGTCTCCGCAAGGGAGACTTTAAAGTGGTGAGGATGATTTCCAGGAAGAACGATTCGAATGGGCCGTCATTTGAGGATGGCGGCCGGTATCTGTTCGAAGTGAAAAGGAAAGGCAGTAGGTGCCAGTGGACCAATTCCTACGGGTTGCCGATTGCGATAGAGGATGCGAATAATAGCCAGCATGTACTGGTTATCACGGCGCCTCTGTCTAGAGAGCAGGCGGATGTACTAGTTGCGACATGGTGTCTGCGACTATGGTACGACTCTGCCGAAAACAAGATCAAGGAGGAACGAAGGTGAGTTGGGGCTATTATACCAATCGCCCCTCAATCCGTGATCTAACTTATGAAACAGAACCCTACTCGTTAAACTGTCGGCGTCGAGAGAATCTGGGTCAGTGATGCTGGGGCGACTAACTGATACTTTCAGCAGCTGATAATAAGAGCTTGGGTTAGAGTACCACGCTCGCTGTCTTCATTTTCCAGTTGTTTTATTACTTGAGCATGGGACGGAGTTGCTATACCCTCCATGGACTTGACTTTCGAGCAACAGTTCCAAAATGTAGATGATTGCTGGAGAGGAATCTGAATCTCCCCCATCCGCTAACTTAGTCATGTTGTATCCGCGTTTTATGTTGTGATACGTATTTCGCAAATCTAGATGGAGACGCTTACCGGCCGGCCGAGACTACCTCGTCTTATTTTCGGGTTTCCAGAGGAACACTGGATTCAAGTCCCTGCCATATAATGATGTACATCATCCTTTGAATAGAAACATAATATCTAGTGATCCAGAACATATAAGTAGCCATTTTTGCATAAGGGGGACAATGACTGCCGCTGTACTAAAGTAAGCCCCACTTAGAAGCAGCTGGGGGGTGGGGCTGATATTCTGAGCGGCTCCACTCAAACTTCTGGCTGGCGCAGATTTATTGCACATTTTCCCATTCCCAGTTACTTCTGGCCATGCTTCCCGCCGGATAACTCTTAGTCAAGACAGATACCCCCCGGTCTGACACTCGAACCGCAAAAAATACCGTCTACCAAGTCGATTTCTCGCCTCTAAAACGATCGAGCGCATTCGCCCGTTCAAAACCACTTCGCATGAATGCCCACGCGCTCCTAACCGCCCAGGGATGGCGGGGGACAGGGCACTCGCTGCACCCGACCAGCGACGGCAACGGGCTGACGCACCACATCCTAATCAAGCGCAACAAGAACGGCAGCGGGCTCGGCAGCAAAAAGGACCACAAGGCGGAGGCCTGGTGGCTCAACGCCTTCGACCAGGCGCTCAAGGGCATCGACACGGCGGGCGGTACCATGAAGCAGACGCTGCGCGGCGGCACGCTCGAGAAGATCACGTCTAAGGGCGCCGCCAAGTACACAGGGAGCAGGGGCCTGTACAACTCGTTCGTCCGGGGCGGCGTCCTCCAGGGCACGGTCGACTCCAGCGCGGCGCTGCCGACGCCCCCCGATAGCGGCGTCGCGTCCCCGGCTGGCGAGGAGGAGGAGGTGAAGGAGACGAAGGAGGAGCGCAGGGCGAGGAGGGAGGCGAAGAGGTCGAGGAAAGAGCAGAAGAGGAAGGAGAGGGAGGCTAGAAGGAGGGCCGCGGAGAAGGTCGAGAAGAAGAAGGCGAAGAAGGCCGAGCGGAGCGCCGGCGAGACGAAGGAGGAGCGGCGCGCGAGGAGAGATGCCAGAAGGCGGCGGAAAGAAGAGAGGCGGCGACTCAAAACCTCTGCCGAATGAACAAGCTCCCGGGTATTCGTCCATGTCGCATTTCTACGAGCATCAAAGAGTTGGGGGTATAGGTATAGGGGGAATGGATGATATGAATACTGCCCTTACTCTCCCCGACCTGCTGTCGAGCCGGACTGTTCTGGAGTCCGGGGCGTACAGCATAGTGTCCCGAGACTCCAGCATGCCAAGTGACTTGGATGGAAGTCAGGTTCGCTCCGGCAGGAACGGAGGAACGACTACTCGGATGTATGAGTTGTGACAGGATTTAGTTTGAGAGCGAAAGGCACCGTGCATTACGTCTGCTTGGATGGCTTCCCCGGCTTGTTAGACAGTAGCCAGGGTCGGCTATCCCAGAATTCATCTTTGATGATGTCTAAATGCTCAACCACTACCCTCGCCTTCATCCGCCTTTTCTTGTCGGTTTCGTCCTGTTTTTTGGACTGCTGCACGGGCTCGGCCAACTTATCAGCTATTTCCGCTGCGTTGTGACTTCCTGGCTCAACGAGTTCGTACTGGTCTCAGTCAGCCTGGGAAGACAACTCCTTGGACTAAAGGGACAAGGGGGGGCCTACATCTCGGAACACGACGCTACCCTTCCTGAAGATCTCGGCTTCGTTGTTATAATTGATGCCGAACCTTGAAAACAGAATCTCATTCTTGTCCGCCGCAAGAGTACCCTGCGCGTTGATCAGCTCGGCCCATACCCACACCCGGAGAAGTCGACAAACCGCAAGAAATTTCTCTGCGTCTTTGGTTTCCATGCCGCCGCGCAGTACCAGAGACCAGAATGTGGTGTTGTAGAGGTTGTTTATATGACAGTCGACTTGCCGCCAGCTCATATAATCTCTCAGATTCTGGACGGTAGGGTAGCAAACCGCCCGCCCATCGAAGCTGGGAAGAGGGGGTGATAAGGGCGTATCTGGAAGGTAACTTGGCCAGAGATGAATATAATACGCGGTGAAGGTCGACACTATAGTCGAAACCAGTTTACTTGACCTCCTGTCGAACAGAGTGCACGTCTTATGGAACACAAAGCTGTACTCGTCGCTGACTCCGTATGCGATTGTGATCTCCGGCAGCTCGGTCACAAGGGCTTTGGCAGCTGCATTCATGAGGTCCAAGGCCCTCCGGTCATTGGGCTTCTCGAAGCCGTACTTGGCACATAACCTCGAGCCCGTGTTAGCGACATGCTATCAGCGACTTCAGACTACTGCTATAGTACATGCTTTGTGAATCCTCGCCCGTCTATCCTGACCACTATCCACGTATTCCGTAGCAGGGAGTCGGGTTGCTCAAACAGCTTAACGTATTCATATCTGTGAGATTGGTGTTAGTCATAGAGATGATTCTTAGGACGGAGGAGAAGCTAACCTGGAGTTTGCCATGGCGCCTAGAGCCTGTGAGGCCCTGGAAAAGTATTGGGTCGGTATTTAACTAAACGTTTCTATACTTCGGTGGGCTGAAGATTGCCGCGATTTGTATTATGGACCATAAATACATATGGACACATTCATGAATATAATTTTCTTGCTTTCTCATGGATGTGTATGTAGGTAATCCAGATGGTGGGGCACCTCGATGGTGGGGTGCGTTCAAACTCGGCTTCAGGGTACCCCTGTTTTCCCCCCCAGCCTCAAGCTGCAGATATGCATCATCTTCAATAGCTCCAGCTCTGCACAATGTTCTCCCGATGCAGACCCCAACTTTTTCTCAACTCCTCACCGTGTGGCATATATTTTTACCGTTCTGAACCGCAGTTCGTCAGACACCACGGCTATCCATCTACGAATATGAATCCGCCAGCATGAACTTGTTGCTTTCCGACGACTACCTGCTGCAGGATTATCCCGAGAACATCACCAATACCATCCGGTCCGGCCACACGACATGTCTGCGCTTCAACCGCAAAGGCGACTACCTCGCGTCGGGCCGCGTCGACGGCACCGTTGTCGTCTGGGACCTGGACACCATGGGCGTCGCGAGGAAGTTGAGAGGTCATAGAGCGGCTATCACCTCGCTGAGCTGGTCGCGCTGCGGTCAGTACCTGCTCTCCGCCTGCCAGGGGTGGAGGGCTGTGCTGTGGGATCTGAAGGACGGGACGAGGTACCGGGAGGTGCGCTTCCGAGCGCCCATATACACGGCGGATCTACACCCGTGGGACCAGTGAGTGCCGTTGCGTGCGTGACTGTCTGGGCCAGGGCCGCCTGGGCTAACTAGGAGATTCTAATAGTCACCGGTTCGTCGCATCCATCTTCGACGAAGCGCCCGTGCTCGTGGACGTCAGCGGTGTGGCCGATGTCAAACACGTCCTCCCGTCGGCGCCGAAACGGACCAATACCGATGCCGACGCCGCGACCAAGGAGAAGCAGGCGAAAGAAGACGCGAAGCAGATGACGACTGCGACTGTCTGGACAGTTACGGGAGAGCATATACTAGCGGGCACCAATAAGGGGAAGCTAAACATTATAGATGCCAAGACGCACGAAATCATATGGTCGGAGAAGATCTGCGCTTCGGTCGTTACTACGCTGCGATTGACTGCCTCGGGCAGAGAATTACTCGTTAACTCGCAAGATCGCATCATCAGGACATTCCTCGTCCCGAACCTATCAGCCGACGATCTCGACCCGGACACCGTCCAGGTGCCGCTCGAGCACAAGTTCCAGGATGTCGTGAACAGGCTTAGCTGGAACCACGTGACATTCAGCGCCACCGGAGAATACGTGGCGGCATCTACATATAATAATCACGAACTCTACATATGGGAGAGGAATCACGGAAGCCTGGTCAGGATGCTCGAGGGCCCCAAGGAAGAGCAGGGAGTTATCGAGTGGCATCCGCACAGGGCCCTGCTCGCGGCCTGTGGACTCGAGACGGGGCGCATCTACATCTGGTCCGTGACCAGCCCGCAGCGGTGGTCAGCGCTGGCGCCCGACTTCGTCGAGGTCGAGGAGAACGTCGAGTACATCGAGAAGGAGGACGAATTTGACATCCACCCCCAGGAAGAGATTAATAAACGTAGGCTCGATAGGGAGGACGAGGACATCGATGTGCTGACGGTGGACCGGAGCAAGGGATACGACGACGAAGCCGATGTGAATGGGTTCCGGATGCCGGTGCTGTTTAACCTAGGCGAGAGCGATAGCGAGGAGGAGTTCATAGCTGTAAGCGCTGGGACCGTCCGCCGCAAGAGCGTCGACGAAGGCCACGAGGGTGGGGTAATAGACGAGGGGAAACCGGGCGCCGGTACGGGGGGCAAGAAGACGGCGGCTGGGAAGGGCACGCGGGGAAAGAAAAAGTGATGGTGCCACTCTCCATCTCACCATATGTAGCAGGGGAATTATGTAATATCCACGATGCGATACCCAGCCTACAAGGGCCAAGGCAGCTCATATGGATACCGTATCGCTCGAGATTATTCACTCTCAGTTAAGACGCACCTAGGCTTTCGAGACTCGGGTTGGGTTGAAGGGAAAAGACAATAACCTAAATTCAATGGTAAAGTCAAATGCGATGATATCGACGGGTGTCTGCTGCCGGAAGCGCTCATTGGAATGTAGACTAGGCTGTGCAGATGGCATTGTTTGGACGATTTTGACTCACCCGGAGAGGGCGAAAGTGGGACTCCTTTGTAAGAATCCATAGCTGTACTTGTTAGGTACTTTTTTTTGATAGAGATCCTGCACATCATACATAATTTTTCAAACAGCTGGAAGTCACGTTGTGGTCTTGCTGCTTTCCGGTGTAAGATTGATCCGTCCGGACGAACAATTGAGAAAGGGACCTCCACAAAGACCTAGGTACAAGTACATATGGACATCTTAGTCCTGGACACAGGGCAGGTACGGAGGTACATAGCCGGCCCCATACCGTAACAGCCTGAGGTCTTGAGGCTTTCCGGGGGGGCGATTTGCATCGACGTATTTTGCAATCTTTCATCAACAATCCCGTCGACACGAAGTCTCATCATCCACATCACGAAGCGCGTCGGATCTCGCAACCGTCCTTCTCGGCGATCTTCCGACATCTAGCTGGATATCGTAATCAGTTTTTTATTCCCGCCGTCCGATATAACCATTCAATAGCGCGCGCGACTCTGGGCGTAGGGCGATAATTTCAGGCCTCGGGCCTGGCACCGCGACTTTCACCGGTGTCTCATCCAGGGCGCCTTTGCCATCTCTATCATTTCTAATAGCGAGGTATCATACAGTTGATTCATCCGCCAGGTTTCGATTGCCGACCAAATTATCTTTTTCCCGAAGTGCGACTGTGCCGTTCTTTGATACCTTTTACCCGTCACGTTCGCCTCACGCCACCGCGATTTCAATCATTCGACGCTTTTCATTCAACCACCACATTCCTTCTCTACCCTCGGATCCTACTTCTTCTAGGGAATTCGTATTCATAAAGAAGGGGATAAAATCAGCAAAATGGTATGTAAAATTCCTACCGCTCTCCTTGCTCACTTCTGCTGTTCTCAAATTGCCCAGGCTGACTTTTTCGCAGTGTGTTCTATACCTTCCTTCATATGTTGCACTTCCGGATCCCAACAGGGACCGCGAACGGGAGACTGGGTTGTGATATTATTGGTTCCTGCGCATGATGCTAACGTAGAACCAGGGCGAACCTTCATTTTGCGCACAGCGACGCGCCGCTCAAGACCGTCGAGGAGATCCAGTTCGGTCTCTTGTCGCCCGAGGAGATCAAAAACATGTCGGTCTGTCGAATAAAGTATCCGGAGACCATGGACGAGACTCGAACGAAACCTCGTGAAGATGGCTTGAACGATCCTCGTCTCGGTTCTGTTGACCGTCAGTTCAAGTGTGGGACCTGCGGTGAAAGCATGTCTGAGTGCCCTGGCCACTTTGGTCATATCGAGCTAGCAAAGCCTGTCTATCATCCGGGCTTTATTAAGAAGGTCAAGAAGATCCTCGAGGTGGTCTGCCACAATTGCAGCAAAGTCCTGGATGATAGAGTCAGTATTCTGCTCTTACTTCTTGACCGCTCAGGAAACCGGTTGGTGCTAACAGCGATCCCCTAGAGTACACCAGAGTTCGCGGCCGCTGTTGCCACGCGGGATCCTAAGGCTCGGTTCCAGAAAGTTTGGACTCTCTGCAAGGGCAAGACTACGTGTAGCAACGAGGTCCCGAAGGAGGAAGACCAAGAGTACGAGCCGGGTAGCAAGCCGAAACAGGTCGGCCATGGTGGCTGCGGCAATGCTCAGCCTAGGGTTCGTCTGACGGCATTACAACTCTGGGCAACGCAAGAGGTTCACGGTGAGGACGGCACGAAGAACAAGGACAAGCGGTTGATCACCCCGGAAATGGCCCTCAACATTCTAAAAAATATCTCTGATGACGACCTCCGCGACATGGGCTTGAACAAGGACTACTCACGACCGGAGTGGATGATCATCACCGTCCTCCCTGTCCCGCCGCCGCCTGTGCGCCCTAGTATCTCCATGGACGGCACGGGCCAAGGTCTGAGAAATGAGGATGATTTGACGTATAAGCTCGGTGATATCATCCGCGCCAACGGCAATGTTCAGCAGGCTATCCAGGAAGGCTCACCGGCCCACATTGCTGCCGAGTTCGAGCAGCTCCTACAGTATCACGTCGCCACATTGATGGATAACGACATAGCCGGTCAACCCCAAGCCTTGCAGAAGAGCGGTCGCCCTGTCAAGTCCATCCGGGCGCGTTTAAAGGGCAAAGAGGGCAGACTCCGCGGCAACTTGATGGGAAAGCGTGTTGATTTCTCTGCCCGTACTGTCATCACTGGAGATGCCAACATCTCGCTCGACGAAGTCGGTGTCCCTAGAAGTATTGCAAGGACCCTCACTTACCCTGAGACTGTCACGCCGTACAACATCTCTCGCCTGCACAAGCTCGTGCAAAATGGTCCGAACGAACACCCCGGTGCCAAGTATGTCATCCGCTCAGATGGTACGCGGATCGATCTTCGACATCACAAGCGTGCTGGAGCAATATCTCTGGAATATGGTTGGAAGGTCGAACGTCATTTGCAAGACGGAGACTACATCATCTTTAACCGTCAGCCCTCGCTGCACAAGGAATCTATGATGGGTCATCGAGTCAAGGTTATGCCCTACTCGACCTTCCGACTGAACCTTTCCGTCACCTCCCCGTATAACGCAGATTTCGACGGTGACGAGATGAACCTACACGTGCCGCAGACCGAGGAAACTCGGGCTGAGATCAAGGAGCTGTGCATGGTGCCCCTTAACATTGTTTCTCCGCAGCGGAACGGACCGTTGATGGGTATCGTCCAAGACACGCTTGCTGGTGTGTACAAGATGTGCCGTCGCGATGTCTTCATGACCAAGGAAGCGGTCATGAACATTATGCTCTGGGTGCCGAACTGGGATGGCGTCATTCCCCAGCCTGCGATTCTCAAGCCTAGGCCGCGTTGGACCGGAAAACAGATCGTCAGCATGATCATCCCTCGCGAGATCAGTCTCTATACGAAGCCCAAGAAGCATCCTTGGTGCCCCATAGATGACGAGGGCGTATTGGTTCAGGCTGGAGAGCTTCTCTTCGGTCTTCTTACCAAGAAAAACGTCGGTGCTGCCGGAGGAGGTATCGTCCATCTTTGTTACAATGAGCTGGGTCCCGACGGCGCTATGGCTTTTCTTAATGGGTGCCAGCGGGTCGTCAACTATTGGCTTCTTCATAACGGCCACAGTATCGGTGTCGGTGATACCATTCCTGACAAGACCACTATTGAGAAGGTGCAGATGAACATCAATGAGCAAAAGGAGATCGTTGCCGAGCTCACAGCGGAAGCGACCGCTAACACCCTAGAATGCCTACCGGGTATGAACATCAGAGAGAGCTTCGAGAGCAAGGTCTCCAAGGCTCTCAATGACGCCCGTGAGAAGGCAGGAACTACGGCTGAGAACAGTCTTAAGGACCTCAACAACGCTGTTGTCATGGCCCGTTCCGGTTCCAAAGGTTCGGCTATCAACATCTCCCAGATGAGCGCGCTGGTCGGCCAGCAGGTTGTCGAGGGTAAGCGTATACCTTTCGGATTCAAGTACCGAACGTTGCCGCACTTCACCAAGGATGACTACTCCCCCGAGGCGCGTGGTTTCGTTGAGAATTCCTATCTACGAGGATTGACTCCGACCGAATTCTACTTCCACGCCATGGCTGGTCGAGAAGGTCTGATTGATACTGCTGTCAAGACAGCAGAGACCGGATACATTCAGCGACGTCTCGTTAAAGCTCTCGAAGATGTAAGTGCCAAGTACGACGGCACTGTGCGAAACTCCCTCGGAGATATCATTCAGTTCGTCTACGGTGAGGATGGACTCGACGGACAGATCATCGAGAAGCAGGTCATGGACCACTGGACCATCCGAGATGCCGACTTCGAGAATCGTTTCCGTCTTGACGTGATGGCCGAGACGCCTCCTGCTGCATTGGACGCGCTGGAATATGCGCAGGACATTGCAGGCGATATCGAGGCGCAGAAGCTTTTGGACATGGAGTATGAGGCAATTGTCAAGGATCGGGAATTCCTCAGGGAGTTCAAAGAGAGTGCCGAGAAACTGGAGGATCAGTTCCAGCTGCCGTTCAACATCGGCCGCTTCATCGAGTCGTCCAAGAGACTGCTCAAAGTTGACGACGCCAAGCGGAGCAATCTCACTCCTCAAGATGTCATCCCCGCGGTCAAGGATCTACTGGACAGGATGGTTGTCGTTCGCGGCTCGGACCCCGTCTCGAGGGAAGCCGATGAAAACTCAACTATACTTTTTAAGGCGTTGCTACGTTCGCGCTTAGCCTTCAAGCGTATTGCGGTTCAGCAACGCTTGGACAAGCTAGCATTCCACCATGTCCTAGGAGAACTGGAAAGTCGGTGGCAGCGAGCGTTCGTCAATCCCGGTGAGATGGTGGGTGTCTTGGCGGCTCAATCGATCGGTGAGCCTGCCACGCAGATGACACTGAATACCTTCCACTTCACCGGTATCGCTGCTAAGAACGTCACACTCGGCGTTCCACGTCTCAAGGAGATCCTCAATGTTGCTAGTAACATCAAAACTCCGTCGATGATAGTCTACTGGGACGGGCCGACAGCCACCAAGGAAGACGCCAAGAAGCTTCGAAGCGTGGTAGAGCACACGAACCTTCGCTCCGTCACCGCAGTTGCCGAGGTCTATTACGATCCCGATATCCAGTCTACCACGATTCCTGAAGATGTCGACATGGTCGAGTCGTACTGGTTCATTCCCGATGAGAATCAGGATAGCATCGATAGACAGTCTCGTTGGCTACTTCGTTTCACCTTGGACAGGCAGAAGCTGCTTGACAAGCGGATCACTGTTGAAGACGTTGCAAAACGTCTCAAAGAGGACTACGCTAATGACCTCGCCGTCATTTACAGTGATAACAATGCTGAGCATCAAGTTATCCGCGTTCGTCCCATGGTAGAGGAAAAGGACGAGGATGGAGAGAAGGCGATCGAGGACGACGTGATGCTTAAGCGTCTCGCAGACCATCTGATGGAGAATTTGACCCTCCGCGGTGTAAAGGGTATTGAGAAGGCATTCCTTCGGGAAGGCTCCAAGATTGCTCAAGACAAGAGTGGCGCCCTCATCCAATCGAACGGCCACCCTCTCTGCGAAGAGTGGGTTCTCGACACCCAGGGTACGGCGCTCCGTCAAGTGTTGGCTGTTCCTGGAGTCGACTCCAGACGCACGATCACCAACGACCTGTGGCAGATCGTAGATTACTTCGGTATCGAGGCTGCGCGTGGAGCTCTACTCAACGAGTTGCGAAGAGTGCTTGCCTTCGATGGTTCATACGTCAACGAGCGACACCTTGCTCTTCTAGTCGATGTTATGACGTACCGCGGCAGCATCGCGGCTGTCACTCGTCACGGTATCAACAGGGCCGACACTGGTGCGCTGATGAGGTGTTCGTTCGAGGAGACCGTGGAAATCCTGCTCGAGGCTGCCGCCACTGGCGAACTTGATGATTGTAGGGGTATCTCTGAGAACGTCATGCTGGGCCAGTTAGCCCCGATGGGCACGGGACATTTCAACGTCTTCCTAGATCCCAAGATGCTTGACACTGTCATCTCGGACAATTCGAGAATGGGACTCATGCCGGGCATGACTATCAAGGGCAACCAAGCCGAGGGTGCTGCCACGCCATACGACACGGGCTCGCCCATGGCCGATTCCGGCTACGGCATGGGTCTCGCCTCTCCTTCGATGGGCATGGGCAACTTTTCACCCATCGTCGGCACGGGCTCCGATACCCCAGCTGGGTTCGGCCTCGGATCAGAATACGGTGGCTTCGGCAGTGCCAGTCCCTACGGAGGCCGGAGTCCGGGAGCGACCAGCCCATTCTCAGGTGGTACTTCGCCTACCTCGCCTTTCAGCAGTTTTGGTGGAGGTTACTCGCCGTCGTCTCCAGGCATCGGCTACTCGCCCACCTCGCCGCTTATTGGTGGACGCTATGACAGCTCGCCTCGATTTAGCCCGTCCTCACCCTCGTTCTCTCCAAGCTCGCCTCAATTCCGAGGAAGCCCGACGAGCCCGAACTATAGCCCGACGTCGCCGAGCTATTCTCCTACGTCGCCCTCGTCCCCTCGGCATTACTCCCCGACTTCTCCGGCGGCCAATTCACCTACTTCGCCGAACTACTCGCCTACTAGTCCGAGCTATAGCCCTACCTCGCCCAACCTTCACGGGGGAGCTACTTCGCCCTCATACTCGCCGGTCTCACCCAGCTACTCGCCTACATCTCCGGCGGCGTATTCACCAACGAGCCCTTCATACAGGGCTGCGGGCGCACAGCAGTCTCCGACTAGTCCCCAGTACTCACCAACGGTTAGTTCTTAGTCGGGTGCTTCGAATTGGTTCCGATTGCTGACGTCGCTTTTAGTCTCCTCAATGGTCTCCCAAGACTCCTGGGCCTGCTGGTAGCAGCACTCCTAAGTAGTATGTGTTTTCAGCCTCGGAGTTTTGAACCAAGCGCTAACTTGATTACGCAGCTCTCCTACGTCGCCGAAGAACGACTAGTTCTTTTTCTTGCCATGCCACATTACAACTAGCTTGTGTAATCTGAATAATGCACACCATAGGCGTTTCCGGATTGTTTCTTGTTTCCGCGTTGATGGACCTTCCATTCGGAAGCTCAAGGCATCATAGAGAGGACGAGTTCCCTTCAACCCATACACAAGAGGGGCTAGAGCGACTACAAAATGACTTTTTGGTGGAAAGAAAAATGCAGAAAACGACTTCATAATGTACAATACGGAGCCGGGCGTGTGGACATGGCCTTTTTCGGTCCATCTCTTTTTTTTTCCCCTACACTTGATGAAGATGGTGGACAGATTGGTATTTCGCAGGCAAGGGAATTTTGTGCAGGCTTGAGAACAAACGTAATCGGCTCGTGGGCTGGTTCAGCAGAGCAGACGATGAGACGAGATGAAGCGACGGTGGCAGGGCAGAGGCAACAGGCAATACCGACGAAACGGACCGGACCAGTGAGCAAACAGGCCCTGCAGGCCAGCTGCGATGTGGGTTGTGCTCGCTAGCCTGGTTCGCCTCCATCCCAAGACCAAGGCCGGCATGATATCGCCCTCCTTCATTTATCCCCGTACCACCCAAGTTTCGCCCCATGAAACGGGAGTAATGAGGAAAGGATCACGATGGTGATGATCTGTTGCGCGTGGCTAAAACGGTCGTGGGATAGTGAAGATACTGCTACTAGTCTGCTTTTTCGTAATGATTAAAAAAGATGACATCAGACGAAAACCAACCAGAGTATTTCTGGCCCCCCCTCCCTTTATCTCGTGACTCCTCTCATTTTCTCTTATGTGTGTGTTGGTTACGTATAACGCGTTGGGGTCTAGCGCCGAGGCCTGAAACACACACCATGGCTAAGCTATGTACCTGTCGGCCTATTATCGTTGCATGTTGGAGTTTTTTCCCGCCTGTTGTCCATGGAGTTATTGTTACGGAGACACGGGGAACGTCGCTTTTATTCTCGTTAAAAGTATAGTTACGTTGCTGATTTTAAAACCCCTGCTCTCCCGACTGTTATAGTAACAAATATCCATTCAGGGGTTGGCTCTCCTTTTGAGTGGGTTTGCCCGATACCCACCTCGGCCCGGACACGGTGAGCGGGCGGATTGAGTAGCGAAGTTTTTGTCCTCCTCATTAGCGCATCTCTTTTCCTTTGCGCCGCCGCCACCCTTACCACAACGACGACCCGCCACTACGACCACCACCATCTAGAAGATGGGTGGATGAGTGCATTACATAGATGGATAGATGGCGTCCACGTACGTATGCGGCGAGCAAGCCGAGCCCCCCGTCAGGTACGGGAAAGCGAATGGGTTGGTGTTGACTAGGATGCTCCGTCTTCGTCCTCGTGTTTGTTGTCGTCATTCGTCATCCGTAGATCACCCACAGATACGTGCATGCACATATATAAACATAGAAACAGTACCACATCATCGCCGGCTTTTCGGATTTGCTGGGGGTTTCCGAAAAATTTTTTTTTTCCCATTCCTTGCACCCCCCCCCCACCGTTCTCTTCTGTTTCTATTCCGGGGCCCCGGGTGGACCGGAGCTGCGAAACCGCACCGCGCCGCGCCACGCCACATGGCGAAGGCGATGGAGTCAGCAACGGGTAGTAGTAAAACGCTAGTCGACTTGGTCACACCCTGCCGACTCGTGGCGGCAGGGTATTGTAGGGTGTATCGTGCGTGTACTGGGATATTTTGTCGAGGGATCGCGCCACCACGTGCCGTGCCGCGTCGCACCTCACCCCCCTCTCCGCGCCCCTTCCTTCTGCGGAGTCGCCGGGGGGTAGGCAGGGCGAGGCCTGACGCAACGCAACGCAGCGCAGCGCAGCGCAACGCAAGATGAGGCGAGCGGCGCGATGAGACCCGCGCGGCAGCTTCCTGCTGTTTGTCCCGTATGGAGAAGAAGAAAACAGGAGAGAAGGAATCCTCCGGCAGCTGGTCTCGGGGGGGCCTGCCCTGCCCTGACGCACGCGCCTTGGCGGGGGCTGCATCGCTTCCCGGCCGGGTCTGAGGCGCGCCGGCCGTATGTAAGGCACGGGCTTACGGTCAGCAGCAATGGTGGTCGCATTAGCCTGGCCCCTGACTAAGCCGCAGCGGGTAGTTACGCACCGGGATCCTTCGTTTTTGTTCTAAATGCTACCCGGGTAATCTACGCTGCCTAGATTAGGGTCACTTCATACCATTATCCCCAGCACCGGCGTTTGACCGTCGTGGGGCGAGCCCGACCTCATCTCCCCGTGAGAGCCTTGGGCCTTCGCGCGGGCCTGGGCGCCTTTTGGGTACAGGTTTCATCAGGCTGAGCTGAGATGAGGATCTACTTTTTCCTGCTGCTAGGGTATAAGTAGATGGGATTAGTGCGTCGCCTGGGCTAACTCCGGAACTCGGGGAGGGAAGTTCTGTCGGCGGACGGACGATTGATGATTGCTTTTAGCACGGAATACTTCTAACCGTAATGGATAAACGAGTGGCGGAGAGGTATACATGATGGGATGTCGCGGTTTGCATATAGGACTCCTCGTGACCGAACCCCAGTGGTAAATTTGCTGAGGCATCCTCGTGAATAACACATCTCGATAGCACACTGCGCCTGGTTGGCCTGCAGTGACTCAGCCGATGCCCCTTCATGTTCTCCGAACCTCTGATGACTGCAGTAATGCTGTTGGCGGGGAAAAGGGGTGCGGAAAGCAGCACCCAGTCATTCGGAGCTACATCGGAGATAATAAGTGACGTGCAACTGATCACGCCGAAGTACGTCTCGGGGAGATCGGGCTTGGGACTATTGTCGGTTGTGGGCTTGGCTCCTGGGACGGAAGCAAGGCTTTTCGATGAAGGGGCTAACTGTTAGTAAGGGAGACGAAAAAATCCTGTACCTTGTCTATCCCTTTGCTATATTTCGGTTATCCGTCATCGTGAGCAAGGCGGGAGATGAACATCCTGGATCCTGGCTGGGCCCGAGTCGCATGAGTAGACCTACATCTAACAAGGTGGTAGAATGTGCCCAGGTAATTCTTGTGCCCCTGGGTTACCGAATCGGTGCATGGGCCGAGTCTCACCTGATAGCTTAGAAGCCGAGATTAAGGATTGATACGGCCCAACGTGGCCAAGATAGGCAACCGCGATCTCTATATGTAGCTTATAAGGTAGGATTTTGGCGGGTGCGCCTCGTCTCGCGTGTGTGATTGTAGACTTCCAGTGTCCCTTTTTAATTTCTGTTTAAGTTATGTGTTGGTGATCATGTCAAGCTGCCTAGTATATTCCCCTATTAGGAGTTAAGTATCCCCATTGTTAGGGAGCTAGAGGACCCTCTCAAGATTATTTGATGAATACCTAGGCAGGGAGAATCGTGACAGCCTTGAGTCGTTTGTTGCAGAGCGGCGCCTTCCAATTGGTCCATTAACCGCCGGCTGTAGGAATGGACGACACTCTCAACAGGAGCGCCACTAACGATGGAAGTACACCAGGGACAAAGAGTCAATGCTACCCTAGTGCTGCGGCTTGGTACTCTTGGCTCTGGCCTTGAGAGCTGGCAGTGATCAAAAACAGATGTACGTGTCTATGCTCCATGTGCTGGAACCACCACAAGTGGTTAACGCATCCTAGAACGCCAACTGAAGGTAATTTTACGGGGATCGCAACTAAGTGACCCACGGATTATCGACCGAAATTATCCAACACCCCTTCGTGCATACCGGTTTGTTTTGAAAAGGTGTTACTCAAGAACAGCGTAGGAATCATTGAGACATGGTGGCATTTTCGACCTACCGAAGCGTAAGCCGATGCCGAGCCTACAGAAGACAGGCAAGGGGGTGGTGAGAAATCCGAACTAGCTGAAGGAGCTCGTTAAGTCAAAGTAACGGCTCCAGCCATGGTCGGTATGGTTCTCGATGCTCATAGGCCAGAGCGCTAAAGTCGGTTAGTACCTAGACGGCTACGTAGATCTCCCGCGTCAAATCGAGTCGCGCAAGGCTGGCTAATGCGGCCCCGGGGAATCCTTTATCAAGCCGCGTCATATGGGGATTCATGATATGTGGTTGGATAGCTGCTGATGCGTCGCTCTTTTTTGAGTGTCCAGCGACACCAATCATCAAGGCAGAGCTAAAAGGCGACAAGAAAAAGGAATACTTTAACGTCATTGTCGCCGAAGATCGGCTATCTGCCTGGTACGTAGCTGGCCCGCCAAGGACCTCACTCATACATCAATTTGCTAGCGCATAACTTGGGCGCACACTAGAAGACGGGAATATAACGTCAACCGCGGGAGCGCAGCCGCAAAGTACATGGCGAAGCACTAGTATGCTAATTTCCCTCAGGAGCATCGATGCGAGTCACCGTTAAGCCTCGTTAACGCCGCCCGTACGGGAAACTAGGAGAAGAGGACTGGCCGATGGGCCGGCCTATAAGCGAGAGCAACAGTCGCACGCTGGATAAGGTATAATATAGCCATTCATGACGTGACTTTCTCCGAATCGGGATGGTCCGCAGGGTTCTATAGCAATGTTCGTGGTTCAAGGCTGCATGTAGGTGAGATGCGAGTCAAGGTTATTGGCGTGCTCGGCAGTAACACACCAGGATCCACTGCGTGTAACTATGATGTCTCCAAGAGTGCATGTTTCGTCCGGATTTGCATGGAACGCGCATAGATTGCCGGACTCGGTGTATGATCCACTGGCGAATAAGTAGATGCTGGTAAGAGGCAAGTATGTAGTGGAAGTGGCCCACATTGTTGCTGCTGCATAGGAGCCGATACCAAGTAATGTACTCAGACCTTACCCCCCTACCTTAGGCACTGGAGCGTATATTTTCAGGACGCCTAATACTTTTGCATAGGCAAAAGAGGGCAGGACTGATTTGTCGAAAGATCCCTGGCTGTCCGTTCCCGGACTTCTGGGAGAGCGGCATATACGAGCCGATCCTCCATCTGTTGTACAAAGCCGATAGAAGAGCCCCTTGTAACTTCGTAGTTGAGTTTGAGTTATCGGGAACCAAAATTGGCAGATTGGTGGGGGGGCCGACGCTTCCAGAACGAAAGTGGAGCTGATTGCATCAAGGGTCCTTCCGGTGGGCGCGTTTTGTGTAGATCTTCGAAGCTAACAGAAACGTAAGGCATTATAAGTACATAAATAAATACCCAGTCTTTTTTTGGATTCCTCGCATGCAGCCGTTTGACATGGTCGGGGGTTGAGGTTGAGTACCGCGCAGACTGTCAAGCCTCAAGGCCGACCTCTTCGACAATAGTAGCAATCCAAGGGGGCTTCGGCGCAACTGATCCCCAAGCGGTCTCGCCAGCAATGGTTTCCCCCCCCTTAAAGCCACCAAAATAGTGCGCAGTCAAGACCTGGAGATGGCCACTACTACATAGTATTATTCTGCCTTGAGTGATGTCAGAATTGCGGGCTATCCTTGTGATTTTGGCGCCTTCATAGCACCGGGACGAGCTTCATTGGTTGGGGCCTATGTCATAGGAGTCGCCGTTGTTATGTTGGCACCCCGGCTGCAACTTGTGAGGCACAGCAAGTTCCCAGGAACAGTTCAGGGTTCGAATTGGTATGTACTTTGGGATATCAGAATTGCCAATTCGTTTGCCAGAAACCCCACCTTAACAGGCAGGGGCGCGCTCAGGACCAAATGTGGATGCCGCCTTTTCTTTCCCTTTTTCCTTTTTATTTCTTTTTTTCCGCGGGGGGAGGAGGGAGGGGGAGTGGGGGTAGGTATGTATTCATACCTGGTAACCATGCCGACAGCCCCACGTCGCCGTTGTGGCGCTGCTAGACGCGGCAACTTTTTCCAACGAAGCAAGGGACTATTTGGAGGGCGCGGGCAAACATCTGTCCGGACAGCGTCTATGGGCCAATGCGGTGAAGAGCCAGCCTTTGTGAGGTGACGGCAGCTTCTTCTGGCCCCGATTACCAATTCCGACGAGTCCGGCTCGGCTTTATACCAGAAGCCCGTTGGTTTCCAGGTAGGTACAGTGCTTAGCATTTCTTAGTCCGAATGTGGCACAGACGGAGCCATAAACGCAGGTTGTCAGGAGAGTCACAAGTTTTGAGCTCACAGAAGCGCCAACAGTCTAATCGAGCGCTTAGAGCCAAGGGGAAAATACGGGGTTTGCGGCATGAAGCCATGCTTCGCGGCTGTACCGCGGCTCGTAAATTGTCGTGTAATATGATGCCCTTTCCGCTCAGGGGATATAGCACCCTGGTGAGTCAAATTCTGGCAGAGCCAGGCCGCTTGTTTGGGCCAACCGCGTCAAAACTTTCACGAGGGGCAATTGCGCGTCTTGGACCAATTGCGTACAGATACTGGACGCTCCGCAGATGAAGCCGGTAGAAAACCGTTCTCGTGGTCACCTCGTTGGTCAGCTTGTTGAATTGAGCGTAAAGCTCAAAACGCGGAGTTGCGGCGTGAGCAGCGGAATGTTTTTCCAGAAAACACCGAAAGGCATGGCGGCGTGGCCTAAATGTAACCCCACCTACATAGAAGGAACCGAACCGGCTCTCTAAGTACATACATGTACATACATGTACATACATATGAGGTACGGCATACCGCTAACCTAGTCAGTGTTACTTTAACCTTTTTCTTGTATCGTGGCCTAATATCGCAGTTCTCCGCTAGGTACTTCGTACTTGCTGATATTTGCACGACGTATACGGAACCCTCGCAACTGGTAAGCCTCGGTGCCGCAATCTGTCTCAGATACATGCTATTGTGTTGCACCCGGTGTATACAGATAGGACATGGAGCGCTATAGGCTACGCTTATGGAAGCTTCCGTATGGTTAACCATAACTACCCTATTAGTTCACGGAGGTGCATTGGATAGGAGTGCCACGGCACGTGATACGTTTCTCCTGCGGCGCCATCTGCGGCCAAGGCACTACGTACATAGTACCTTCCTCCTATCTACATGCAGCAGCTGCATGTTGGTACTGTGCCTCCGCGATATAATAAAGTGAAATCTCATCAGGAGGCGCATTTCAATGTAACCCTCAGCCCATCTCATCCACCCATCCGCCTCAGACTGGCGATCGAAGACATGAGGGCATTGTTCGGTGGCTGATTCGTGGGAGACAACACCCGCCTAGCCGCATCATCTGTCGGCACTTAGGTCTTGTTTCGCAACGGCACGATGTGCCCTCCACCTTAGGAAAAGGGGGACCGTTATGTTCTTTTTGAGAGTGAAACCGGAAATCGTCAGGATTCTTTCGCCTGTACGTCCTCGGGACGCCGCATTAGACAGCGGATGCGGCCGTGCTCGCTGGCCGTCGCGCTACCTGTCATGAAGCATCCTCACACATTGCTCATGCTACTACCCGTCTCTGCCGTCGGTCAAGGCGAAATTCTCCGAAAGTGAGAGTTGAAAAAGTGTATTAGTGGGAATAGGAAAGAAATAACGAAGTACAAAATCCTCCTCAGATAAGACAGGCCGACATAGAATGAAATAAACCAGGCACAGAGCTAGCCCCCTTTCCTCGAGACACCATCCCACGTAAGCAGATGATAGGTTTCGGAAAGGAGGACTTCTCCTCCCAACGAGCTGAAACTTGCCCCCAAGACAAAAAATTTTCCAAAAAGATCGAACGCAGATACCGGCAATAGCGGACATAGCCTAAGGCGTCTAGGGTATCCGCGACGCGATTGCTCGCAAACCGTCTTGATGCAACCAACCCCTTCCTTCCCCCTTCTATCTATAGTGCTGGTCCCTGAGTGCCGCTTTATTTCGCCGCTCAAGTTAGCAAAGGAATACGATGGGCAGAGGGCGCAAGGTAGAACCATACATCTAGTTTAATGCCGCGAGCAATTGAAACTTTCGTGGATGACAGTCGTCACCTCGCCCTTACAAGTTCCCCCGGCGGCTTTAGTAGCGCACCTGACGGGGTCCGACCTCTCCTGGTGGCCGCATGCATAATATCTGATATATACGGCGCACATCTTTGCGGCGTCAGGTTTCTGTTGTTTGAGTTAGCTGAAGGTAGATATGCAGGCGGTGGGTTGAGAACATACTGGGAATATATTGATGGTCGATCTGGTCAAGTCCGGCAAGGAGCTGGTCAGGAGATAGTTGTTTGACGGCAGAAACTAGAGATTCTTGCAGAGAGGCCGGTTGGAATTGAGCTTCGAGTTGAACCTTTGGTCTTGATGTTCAGTGTAGAGTGCAGTTGTGACAGAGATCAAGACACAAACGAGGGCGGAAGTGCCTCTCTTTATACACATGGTGACACGAGCTTTCCTTGACGGGTGAGTTGCGAGAACTGTAGGCTTCCTTGCCTCTCTTGTTTGTTACAATGCCCACTGTGTCGTATGGTTGCATGGATACATCGAGCTTGTGTTGGCTGTGTGTCTGTGCCGTTCTCTATGTCGCAGATCTGAAATGCTGTTGGCAAGGTCAGTTTATCAGCAGTGGCTTCCAGAACTGGAGTCCAACTACATAGTTATACGACAGTCACTGGGCAGGTACCAACATTTATTCGAAGGTCGGAGGGGCTTGGGAGGAAAGGAGAAGGAATAATAACTATTCGTTTCTGCAGTTGGACTCTGGAATTCGTGTCATAGTAAGTGGCCCCCTTCCGCTAGGCCATTTGGAAGATATATGAATATGGATATACGGAATGCTTCCGGGTATTGGTGCATGCAAGGTACCTGCATATTTGATGGGGTCTCTGATACTCGAAAACGTCATCTGTTAGCTCTTGTCTATAACGCTTCACTCCGTAGGCAGCATGCTGTAGCTTAAATTGGTCACCCCGTGTTGAACAGGCACGGTTCTGTCTACCCGATTAGTCTTCTTGGCGAACTAGCAATCCAAGCAGGAAATCGACGTGGTAAGGTATTCTTATGCGGTGAATTGGGGGGTTTGCATTAGACGAGTTTGTTTCGCTCTTTCTCTTCCTCTTCTTAAAATAGTGACGGCAATTCGGTTCAGGGATAGCGCGGCCATAAAGTTGTCCATGTGTTCTTTCTCGAGTTTCTCTGCCACGTTTGTTAGTAAGCAGGGAAGCAAGCCCCAAATGAAAATTATTACGTTCTCTGCGGCCTTCTCTGCGGCCTGTCAGCCTCGAAGGCGATATAAGGCCAGTTGAGGTGAGCAAGGCTGGGTAGAGTAACATCAATTTCCGCTCGCTGATTAAACAACCCATCGCTGCATAACAATTGGCTTAAGAGCAGCCTGCCATTCAGGCACCTACCGGAGAAAGCTCACGAAATCGGCAAAGAAATGAATGAATGTTGCTATATGTAATTAGTCTTGTTGGCTGTTTGTCGCGTATACCAGGCCACGTTCTGGCTGGCTCAAATTCCACTTTGCGAAGGTTTCCCATTCCCGGCTGGTGAAAGCCGAGAGCTGGGGAAGAGATGGCGTAGTAGCTAAGGTAGTTCCTCTGTGCAGTATGCGTATTCGTGTGCAATAGAGCACAGCGCAGACCCACTCTACTGTGTGTCCGTGGAGTACTCCTTGTAAGTATGGGTGATGAATGTAGCGTAAATCATCCCTGCTAGTGCAGAATCCCTCCTGAATAGCAGGCCTGGACGTAGCCTAGATAAACAGGCAACAAACTGCCCCTTTCAATTACAACCATTTGTCTGGTTGTACGAGATATGGAGACCGAGCAATAAATGAATGCCTTGGAAGAGAAAACAACAGCTGAAGCAACAGCAATCCGGCGGCAGATTGCATCCGAGTCCCGATAAGCCGAACTGCCCACGGTCACACAAGTTATACATACGAAACCACTCAGTGCACTACTCGACATCTTCAAGACGGCACAGCTGCTTAGTTCTTTCTTGTGTACAGGCAGCTGCGTTACTTCGCTTGCGATAATTATAACTCCTACCGAATGAGTCCAAATACTACACTTAAGGACCTTTCAAGGTTGTAGCCTGAACCAACAGACTAGTTGCGCCGGAGATCAAGGACATGCGGGTCACCAAGTCGATCTTCGAAGTTACTGGGCGCGAGACTATCGATAATAATGACCGGCAACGATATCTGCCCATAACGACCTGCTTTTGGGGGGGAATTCCGGCTACTACTTCTAAGACGATGCACGATGTCTTCTAAGGGTCCGGCTTGCCGTGCTAGGCTTGAAGATGCTATCCATCCTTTGCATGCTCTCTGAGAAAACATGAGATGGGCGTGCTATGCATCGAATCTTACGAACATGAGTTCCTGGTGTAGCCGTCCTCATGTTGCTCGAATCCCATCTGCTCCCGCGGATACCTTCACGCATTGCTATTATTGCTATAGCCGGGGAGGTGGCAGATATTCCGCAGGATACAGCCGAACAAGAGAGTATGTATCGTGGGTTGGGGCTAATGCTGCTGACCAAATTCAACCAGTAAATTTGCGCGGATATGCTACGGAACCTGTCCGACCCTTAGAAATCCCCGTGCTACAGGATATATCCTCACACTTCCGACACTAACCTCTGAGCGGTATCCCGGATTTGGTCTTCTTCAAAGGCGGCTGGTTGGGAGATGTGTGGTTTCCCGGAATATCCTTACCTCCCCCGGGGGATACCTGGATACCAACGGTATCTTCACCTTCCCCCATCTAGGTCGAGTGGCCTGACACCTTGTGGAGGTTGGCTCAGCCTAAAAGCCAACGCGCTTTACGCTTGTCCACTCAGTTCTATATTCCATCATATGCGGAAATCGCTTTTGTCAAGCTCAAGAGCAACGTAGCTTATGCAGCTCCGTCAATGGTTAACTACTCCTTAGTTGTACATAGTCCACTCAGGGACCACCCCCTTTTCCGGGCATATGCCGTAGCCTTGCTATGGCCTTCGCTGCGGCCTCCAACCGCATATGCGGCACCCTCAAAGGCCATTTCCGCATTGAGATCTCTGGCATCAACGTCGACCAGTAAGGGTTAAATGCTGCTGAATCGGGAAGATTTCAGAGATGTCGGTCCCGCGATCCACGAAATTTAGGGATCCTGGCACGCTCCCTAGCCCTGGCTCATCATAGTTTCGTGCTCCATTTTGAACTAATGTGCCAACACCATGATGATTTCCTGACGCTGCGATATTCTTGGAAACCGGCTCAATTCTGCATAGGAGTCAACCTAGAAGTGTTATCTTACGGCGTTGAATTTCGATGGACCCGAATTCCAGCCGTCATGGATTTCGATTAGCTAGACTATGTGACATTCTCTGACCATGACTTCCTCTCCTGCTCCTGTCACCCCGGGAGGTGTCTCTCCAGGCACCCATTTTTTGGCGACGATCTCGGATCTGCCGATAACCAATCCAGCAGGCCCCGTAGACCTACACAGGCGCCAAGGACTCTCCTGCAATTCACCACAGATGCGGGAAAGTGCCCTTGCGACTGCTTCGTTTACACTAGGCGATTTCGATATTCACGGACGAAAGAGCTACCAGTTCGGAACTTCTGGGCAAACGAAACGTTGCAAGGAGACCTCATGATGCCAACTTACGGATGGCAATATGGACGTTCCGTAAGCATGTTGCTTAGTGCCGCGCGTGTTGTTCCTGCAAAGGGTGTTAGTCGCGGCTCTCGCATGAGACAGGGTTGGAGTGCGCTTGCACGTTAATACCGCGTGTAATTCGGCACTGATTGGCAATCGAGCCGACATCCCCTTCCGCATCATCTATTTTGTGGCTCGGTCGCCGCGGTCCGCGTAGTTATAACTTGCGTGCCATGAGTTTATGAAGATAGCCAGCACGGCCAGTCACCGAAGCGCCCGTTTGGTTTAAGGGCCAGGTTGGGCTTGGGCAACATGTACCCGCCAGGCTGGGACCCCGACCTGCTTCTCCACCCGTCGTGAATGTCGAATGTCTCCTTGGTCAGCAGGAAACCCAGAAAAAACCAACCAAAGATGATTTCTGTCGAGATACAAGGTACGAGGGAGGACGTCTTCTCCTCCAGGGTGATCCGACGTCTGGATACAACGTCGTTCCGGCGGAGTTAGATTGATGCGCATTTGATACGACCACACCTTACCCTTACTATGGATCGACAGTACCGTAACCTGGCCAATCGATCTTGAAGAAAGGGAGCCGACACATACTACAAGTAAAGTCTGCAGAGGTTGAGTCAGGGCGCCAAGATCAACGCATGTTATACCGGCCCAGTCTTCCCATAGAAGCCGTCACAAGGAATCTAATTCTCAGCTCAGACTAGGGGTCGTCCTCCAAAGCGCTCAACTTCGAATTATTCCTGCCCGTAATTCCGTACTCAATCAATATAGATATCCCCGCCGGCATATGGCGTTAGCTAGGAGTCTACGAGGTTATGCCACGAAACGTTGGAGTCGCGTAGTACGTTGCCAGGAGAGAGGAGAGTCGAAGTACGTGGATGGCCACACCGACAGGCAAGCCACATGTCGTCCGTCTTAAGACCGGGGATCCCGCTCTCCGTTCACCTCCCTCGCGAGCTTGCGCGGTTGGGCTATTTTAGCCGTCAATAACTCAGCGTCCGTCATCCCCTGAGTCCGGAGTACGGCGTATGTCTGCCTCGATCGCATCAAGTGCAAACCAACATGAACACCTGCCGAAGTCTCCACCGGTGACATTCTCCAGCTGCCCTGTTGGTTACCGACCGTGACTTCGAGAACGACAAGGATCCATAGATTGCATCAACCATCGGCTGACTCTCCATGCCAAGGACGGTCAACACGGGGGTGGCTTTAGTCATTCGTGTGACTGGTGTGCAGCTTGCTGCTAGCTACTGACACCGCTGCTATCGCTAGTGTTACAAGCGTTGACTAATTTAACGCCATCTGAGCCTCACTCGACGACCAACGCGTCTTGGCCTCTGGAAATTCTCTTAATTGATGCCACTTTCTTCCCCGACCGCATGGCGAACCGGGGGTGGGGGCTGTTGGTCTCCTTCTCTCTCCTATATAAGGTATCACAAGGCGTGGGCATACCTTAGCCAGTTTTCCCTTCCGCATCCTTTCTAAAAGACATCGGATAGTTTGCGCAGACACACTGCCGTTCTCCGACTAAACAGCAGCGTCATGTCGAGCCCTCATCGACGCCGTGAAATCGCGCAGGAAGCGGCTTATCAACAATCACCCCGAAGCGTTTAACCGGAGTTCTGACTTTCAGGGCTTGCGGCCACCACATCACTCATCAAGGACGTCCTAATGGCGCTTTTACAGAATACCTGCCGGGAGCCAAGCATTCCTCCTCCGAAACGCGATCACCCTATCTTCATTCCCGATCCCGCTGGCCCCCTAGGTCCTGTAGGCCATTCACTCCTCGATTGAGAACTAGGATATGTCCAGGTGCCCCAAAGAATGCGCTTGATCAGGGGATACCATAGCCGAAGGGTCGACGGGGACTGCACCTTAGATGGAGATCCCTACACAAACAGCTAGAGATGCTTCTCAACTACAGAGACAGTATTTAACTTCTCTTCAGAGAAACGAGAGCTCCCGATATTCCCGGTAATAGGCCGCTTCCCAGTCGGCCGGCCCCATACTTGGAAGCGTGGGCAATTCTCTCGTAACCGCTTCCGAAGAATCCCGTAGCGGGGGCGTGCGTGGCCAATAGAAAGCGACCCGGTCACCGAATGCGACCGAGGAACGACCCAGACTGCGCCGAAAAACCCGGTAAAAGTCGACGTCGATCGAAAGCTTAAAGGAGCCGCATCTTCTCTCCACCCGGTTCCTTCGGTTATAAAACCCGGCGGTCGCTGCTGTCAGTTTCAAGCCTCGAAATGGCAATCCCTTGCGGCCCTCTCACGGTCGTCCCACGGCTACTACCCCCCCTCCAGCGCTGCGACCGTCAGCCCCAAAGTGGACCAATGCGCGAACCCTGATAGCGGATAACGGGGGGATTCGGCCTCGACCTATGAATAATCGGCTTCCTCAGATTGTTGTTCCGTTTCCCCTTGCTGGCTGGCCTCACGATCCAATTATGAACCCCACGTGCTGCGATCTACCAGCCAGCACGGAGAGCCCGTCTCGCGCCATAGCATGGGCGCGCAAGGGCGGTCGGTCCTTATCGGTGCGCCAAACGTCACAGATTTCCGCGCCCCATACATAGGCACACGCCCAGGAGCATGGGCTGGAACCTCCTTACCGCCGCTGCCTGATCCAGGACTGCCGCTGATTGATAACCTGGATGGATGGTTGTGTAATATGTTTGCGGCACTAGAGGGAAACCCCCTATTTGACAAGTCTCTTGGCATATCAGAAGCGACAAATTGTGCACATGGGAGGATGAGCGTGGGGTGCCCACCTGCACTCGTTTTGTCATGCCCAGCCCATCTCCCGTATCAGTGGTGGTGATCGGAGATGTATAAATGGAGGGCGCTTTCACTCCTAGTGGCTGTCTACGTGCTTTGTTCTTCTTTATTCTCTACCAACCAAAGATCTTATCCACTCTCAACCTACTCCCACCTGCTTTTACTGAAAGCTCTCCCGAAAACTCCAATATCTGTTAACGTTCACCACACATTTCATCTACATTACAAGACACCATATCGCACACTTGCTTATCTCTGAGACCATAACAACAACAACAACAACATGTCGTCGACCCAGGGATTCCGCAAGATTGAGCCGACCCCCATGGCTTTCCTCCCGCTCGCCCCCTCGACCTCCCAGTCGTACCCTTCGGCTCAGAACATCAAGCCCGCCAGCGCCACCCGGCGGAGCTCCAGCACCAGCAGCAGCGAGGCCAAGAGCCTACGCTTCCTTAAGCTCGGCCCGGTTCACTGGGGTGAACATCCTGATGAGCACAAGGAAGACTTCCATGAGGTTACGAACGAGGTCGCTGTCGAGTAAACCGCCGGCGAACTCTGCCTATGTCCTACTACGATAACATATTTAAATCATCGCGACTTTTCTCACAAGGCGTATTTTTTACCCCTTTGGCTACGGAGGACTCCGCGCTTCCTCGAGGACTAAATTTAAAAAAGAAAAAGAAAAACAAAATTATAGACATGTCCAATGGTTTTCGCCCTACAGTTGGAGACTTACGACTCTGGGAATGAGGCGTTGAGGGTTTGGGATGCGGGCGTGGGATTAAAGGAAGACTAACTCTACGATCATATGATGAGGCGGGCGAGTGGGTATCAACAGGCATAAGGGGCGTTTCTCAGCGTTTTTTTTCCCCTCTGTCTTCTGGTTTCCACATGATATTCCGGCGGGGAAGGGCACGGCCGAGTAGAACCTAAAACAATCTGACGGGAAGCGTTCAAAGTGGCACAAACATTTCGCTAGTTGTTTAGTGATGCAATAGACCTCAGAACCACATACCTGATACTCGTCTTTCGCTTTATGTCCACCTATCGTGAATAAAGAACACCACAACGGAACCTCCCCCGCACCTCTTCCCGAGGGGGCATGAACAAGCAATAAGGTGGCTTGCTTGAAAGTCGCCCCTGCCCACACGAGGGGTCACCAGGACGCCCTATCGCAGGTAGATGTCGCCGCATATAATGGCCGCATCGGGCAAAATAAGCTGCACGACTGGGGCCTAGCCTCCGTCTGACTGGGGTCGTAATCTGTGATGGAAAACTTTTGGGAACGCCATTGACGTCGCTACAGTATGCTGCCCACCCATCCATCCACACTCGGTCGGTACCTATCTATTGCGCGCAGAGGAAAAGTTTATGTCGGTAGCAGTCATACGTATCGTGTTGTGTCGTTCGTTTTCTCTCGGAAACACTTTCCACTTTCCGCTCCTAACTTAGCTCGAGCGGACGAGGGGGTAAAGCCCACAGCCAACTGGTGCGACGTACAACGTACATACGCACATAAAAGAGTTTTGCCAAGCGCTCAGAGATCGACTCTTCGCGCCGCGCCACGACATCGCACCCCTCTTCCGTCATGGTTGTCGGCAGCCGTCATGATATCAGGAGATAGATAGATGAAACACGGAGGATGGTGTTTCCGGTATGTGTTTGTCGAAACCATTCAATCTCGAGAAATTAATTCACTTACCCCCTTCTGCTCTCTCCACTACCGCCCCAGCGTCCCAGTGTCCCAGTGCCCCCGTAGACGGTGGATCCCAGAAGCGAACAACAGGCGTGCCAAGTCGGCCCAAGGCTCTACCAAGACGGGACTTATCTCTGGGGTGAAAACCGTCTTACCCCCTCCCCAACACGAAATACCTACCTACCTACCTACCTACTGTACGTCGAGTTCACGCCTACGTTGGCAAGGCTTTTATGCTTGCTTAGTGCGTTGTAGAGTTGACTCCGTCTGGTGCTGCTGACTGACTAGGAAATGCATAAACATGTATCAAATCAGTTTGGCACCTGGATGACCAACGCTACTTTTGACAAGGGTTTTCCCCCGGCCTCAATTCTTAACCCGCGGCCAGCCAGGAGGGAGCGCCTCCCCCCTCCCAACCCCCCAAAAATTATTGTGCGGGTTATCTACTTGACAAACAGATAGAACGGAGGTCTCACCGTCTCTCGGAAAACCACTTGGCGGTGCGACTGTGGGGGCGGTGCCAACCCACCAGGTTAATGACCCTTATGCCTTTTGCACATTTTGACATTACCACCAGTCGCTTGGCGCAGGTAGATGGCGCGGGTGATCGACAGGTCGTGCTGCGAGATCATCCAGAGATGGCGTCGGTAGACGAGTATAGGCGAGGACGAGGAAGAGGGAGATCGCCCTTGGCAGGTTGATCCCAAGTCGCCTTCTTTTTTTCTTACGGGGCCTCGGAATTCCACAAACAAGTTTCTACACATGCCACACCAACGCAGCGCCGTCGCCACTGGATATCTCGAGTAATAAGTGTGACAACGAGACCTTTTTCGCCGTCATCCTGATTTTAGCCGTGTGTCTAATGAGTACCGGGCGTCTTGATCATCCCAATTAATTACATCAAATACGTTGAAAGTTCATGGCTCGCAGTTCATTGCCTGTCGCTGACTTGGCGATATGGCCTTGGTCTTTCGATCTCAGGAGCTATTGGCGGATCCATCTTGGCGATGCACGGCCAGTCACCGCTTTGTGAAACACCACACCAGACAACGCAAGTAGGAGACCGGCAGAACGATTTGTGGACTGCCCTCCACTGCTGTCATGATTTGCGGTGGGAGGAACTTGCGTGTGTGCCGTCGGTGTCCTTAAGGAGCCGAGGTGTCGGCGCAGCGAAATCAAGAGCTCCCCTCGTGAGGCTCAGAAACCCCTTTGAATAGCGGTGTATATAACTAACATTTCCCCACGCAAAAGGCTGGAATTTTTATAACACATGCTAGCCGGGGCATTTGTTTCGGAGCCGTCTTGGTGGGGCCTAAATCGGTTGGAGGTCGTGGAAAAAGGTTGGAAGATTTTGCTGCTCTGTACCGCTTGGCATCGTATTAAGTATAGTCTAGAGACGGATGGCTAGTTACACTGGTGTTTTGAACCGTGCCTCATGGCTGTGGTCCGGTAGGCTAGATGTTTTCAGCATCGAGTAGTGGCAGGTTCTGTGGGGAGTCTTCTTGGGGCAAACTGCTTCGGATTTTGCCTCTCATTGGTAGTGCAACATACGTCACCACGTTGCCAATCTTCGCTTTAATACCATCAACGTGCACGCACATAGCCCCCACGGCATCTCGAAACTCTGGTTTCGAAAACACTTCTTCGGTCCGTTCCCGCAAATCGGCGTCCACCTCGGCGAGGGACCACGCGACGGAGATGTGAAACGCGTCATGTAGAGCCGTGTTGCTGCCCTCCAGCGCCTTGGGAGCATATAGGGATGGCTGGCCGTACTCGGTAACTAGCCCGTTGCACCGGCCCAGCAGGCTTGCGAGCTCGGGGTTGCTCGGCCCCGTCTTTGCGTCCTCGTGGGCGGTGGTACCCCTGACTTTGTTCGCTACCCTCAGAACGAGAAATGAGCGCTCGGACTCGGCCGTCCTGTGCCATGACAGCGCCCGGGGAGCTACATCGAAGGGTTGGATGCCGCTCTTCTTGACGGTGGCGATGAGCTGCTCTAGAAACCCGTCTTTTTGCGACGTGCTAAGAACGATAGGTCGCGAGAGGCTGATGTGCAGCGGCTGCGGGGCACCCAGATCCGAATTCAGGAATGACAGGATCTCCGTAGAAGGGGAGATGGACGACCTGATCTCGTCTAGGAGCGAGGAAAGTAGCGCTCGTTGAGTACTCGTCGGGTGCCCTACTTGGTTAGCCTGCTATACCCTCACAAGCATGGGCTAGAATCGATGGCGCCTTACATTCGATGTACAGATGGGTCGGCCAGTTGCCGGCCTTGTGCGGGTTCACCCGTCTCCGACCCTGGTGGAGGTTCGGGTCGTCATTGGTGCTCACGCGAACCGTAGAGGCGTATAAATCATGGAAAGCAGAGGGTAATGGTGGAAGAGAAGAACTAGCGTTTTCGGGTATCTCCGTGTGTGATACCTTCCGCCTTTTAGCGAAAGTTGTGGTCTCATCCCTTGTCTCCCCTTTCGACTTCGCCAGAGATGGTGGATCTACTGTGGAATTGCAGTCCGGGTCCGGGTCCGG
The DNA here is from genome assembly GCA_004155945.1 of Monosporascus sp. mg162. Taxonomy (NCBI): domain Eukaryota; kingdom Fungi; phylum Ascomycota; class Sordariomycetes; order Xylariales; genus Monosporascus; species Monosporascus sp. mg162. Next base: position 230,328 of record QJNY01000006.1, read on the forward strand.
GTCGGACGATGAGTAATCTACTAAAGCCATTACAATTTATTGGGTTCCTAGACATGCAAATTCGATCCGAGGTCGTGTTCTGTTCGCACTCCTCGTCCCAGAGCTCAAACTCCCCCAACGTCGTTCGTATATTCGAAGTAGTAGAGGCGTAAGTACCTTACGGCTGCAGATGTCTCAATACGTGTACTTTTATTAGTGCACGCCACGTGTGCTGGCCCTTGCTCTGTTGCCGTTCTTGGATACTGGATCCACTGGTAAGGCTGGTGGAGCCGGGCCGGACAGCCAGATCTGCAAGATTAGGAACCACCTGGGCAAGCTACTTAATCCTAATCTGGTGGTTGCACATGGCTATTGATGAATGTGTATAGCGTGAATTTGGTGAGATCTGAGAAGCTGTTGAACGGACCGTTTAAATGGGCGCAAATTGGTACCTAAGGCTTTCATGTACGTAGGGACCTCTGCAGCCAAATGGAACCCGAAGCTAGTCAATTAATGCCTTGTATCAATACCTTACCTTTCTGTACCTCAGCCATCTTTTCGTAAACATAGGTATCTCAAGTTGCCCCGGCAGTAATGACAGGAGCGACGACAGCAGCGATGATGAGGAAGTCCTTGATGGCTATGGAATAAGTATACCCGACCAAACACAAGGTATATATAAGCTAAGCTTCTATGGTGTTGAGTGCTTAAGGTTAACTTAATGCTTTAGATACGGTTCATTAGCCGGCAGAGCCGGAAGCTGGGCTACTCTATAAAATCGATAGGGATGAATCGATCTACCCATGCCTACCTACCTACCTACTATATAGTACTCTAGGGCTATGGATACATGTACCCTCATACAGGTGCATATGGCCACGTCGTGTCGCTTAATGTGTACATAGTGAGAAGAACGTAAATGAGCGGCGCCCAATACTTTATAACGTATTTGTTGATACACTTATCCTTTTGCGTGAACAATAACGGAAGCTTACAATGAAGCATTTGAGATTTGCGAAAATAAGTAGGCAGACGACGTGTATATCAAGGCAAGCGGGGTCCCCGTCTCACCTTGCCGCCGCTTCCAGAAGGTTTTTACTGGTTTAAATCCGTGTATGAGAGAAATTTCCCATAAGCTAACTCGGCAACACAGTCTGGTGTGACCTCAGCAGGATTCTAAGGAAACTTTTGTGAGTTCAATTGGGAGCTCCCTTCCCAAAATCGACGAGGCAACACAGAATACCGAGTAAAGTTCACTTCGACATCTTTCTGTGACGACACATTATATTCATTCCCTTTTTGTCAGCGGCCGTCTGCTACAAGCCCCTCCTTTGCCGCGTAGCTATCGACACCTCCCACTGGATAAAACAGAATCGGCGCGACCATATTTATCATCAGCTCCGCCAGTTACCACATCACGTCGACACCACAACATCATTGCCGACCGCTCTTCTGCTATCGACATCTTTGTTCCTATGCACACAGCCGTGCGCAGATGTGGCCATGGATCCCAGAACTAGACATTCGACTGAAGAGACTCGGTCCAAAGGTCCCAAGGGCGTATTCCAGCGACTCAGTATGAGAAAGAAGCGGCGCGAATCGGAGCCGCCGGCGCGCCCCCGAATGGAGTCGAAGCCGGAGAAAGAAGCCAACATCTTCTCAGAGGCATCGGACGGAAGCCCGGAAACAAGGCGACGATGTCACAAGAACTGGGTAAGCTAGCGGCTTAGGACTGGACACAAGCTCATCATCACCTATCTTTAACCCTTCACGGTCCGCCTTCAGCCCGGACCCACCCGCTAATCATGTCATGTTTTCGGTTGCTTTGTTCCTACAGTAGTCGTCGCATTTTCCGCCTAAGTGACGGCTCCCCTTTTATTCTGCTATAGTGTTTGTTTCTTAAGCATTCACGTGCTTTGGTACAAGGTGGTTCACGTTCGCGACTGGTGTTCCTCAACGGCTATATAGTCGTTGTTGAGTGGATTCACTAGGACGAATTGGCTGCTGTGCCCAGTTGGGCATCCAGATGGCTTCTCGTATCTACGTTATCTCATCACCTCTCTGCATTGGCAGCCGTTACCTTTTAAATCCCCTGTCATCCCTTGCGTCACAGCCGGGGCCGCGACTAAGATCTCCACTATCGCTGCTGAGCCCCTGCAAAGCCAACAAAGTGGGCTTGACTAGTACCCAGAATGGCAATTACATCATGCCTAGCTACCCTTACCTATCGCACACGTTATTCATACGCGCGTTCAGCCCTCGGGCTCTTTATCTTTGGCAAGACTCATTGGCTGACGGTTACCGCCTAGGCCCATTACTATATCAATGAGCCCTTAAATGCACCCGAGCCTTCCCAGCTTACCGGTCCCGGTTCTTCTTTTGTTAAAGAGAATCACCCTCGCTCTCAATCCCATTCAGATAAAGGCAAACAGCCAGCTACTCCAGTTCCTGGAAAACATCATCGTTCTTCTTCGGTTACTCGCGCGACAGGCTCACCATTTCCATCCGGGGGCAAATCTCCTCCTTCTAACCGCCAGGATAAGCTTGATGAGCAGAAGCTTATAGACTTATTTGGATTTGATCCAAGCTGCCCTGACAGAGATATCCATTCTAGACGCATCTCTATCTCTGACACTAAGAAGCCTGTGCATTCTTCATTCCAAGCTAGGACGTCAAAGAGCAACAGCGCCGAGACCCTCAGAACTGCTAAAGACGCATCCTCTCACACCGATACTGCTAAAGATAGGAGATATCCCCCTATTGCTGGACTTCGCACTGCACCTGGTTTACATCGCAGCCAGAGCCTGAACTCGGGACAGGGCGGACTTAGCCGAAATAGATCCCTTAGCGAGAGATACCCTGGCGACATGTCCCAACGACCTCTGGACCAGATCAAGCGGGATGTCAAGGCCGCTAACCGAGCACATCACCTGCGAAAAAACAATATTCCGCCTACTGACATGATCGATGCTCTTGATAATGTTGGAATCGGGGGCGCTTATCACCATGGTGGCCCTTTTGATGCCACCCTCGCTTCGAGGAACAAGAACAAGAAATATGCACCAGTTGAGGCAGTGAAAGAGACCAATATGAAGGCTCTGAAGGCAACCCCATACGAGTACGTGCAGGACTCGCTTCGAAGACACGTGCCACTACAGGGTACGGCAATTGTTCCTTCAGGTCAGGAGGACATGTTCGGTCGTAGAATGAGCTATGAGGAGGGCGCCGACGTTATGAGGGAGGCGGATGCTCCGGGTGGTGCCTACAAACGATATGATCATGTTGTAAGTTCCGTTAGGGCAGTGCCGCGAGGAGCGAGACTTGCAGCCAGCTAATTCTACTTCCTAGCCGTACCACCCAGACGACTTGAAGGGCAAAGGTGAACCGTCCTTCACTATCGAGCGCGAGGCTAAGGAGCAAAAGCGATTTCGAAAACAGGCCGGCTATAACGGAAATGGCGCTGTTTACGAAATGCAGCCTACTAGACATAGCCGTGGCCGCAAAAACGGTGGTGTCAGGGTGCGAGAGCACAGCAGAAACTTAGCCGGTCCCTCTGGTTCCCAATCCCCTGAGGGTAATTCGAAGGATGCCGATGTGCGACCCGGCAACAACACCGGCAAGCGACTAAGTGACGGTATCAAGAGAAGGATCGACGGCATTCGACGCAAGCATGATGATAACGCTTAAACGGCTGCTGCCTGTTGTTCTTCTGCAATTGCTCTTGACCTCGGGGCAAGAAATCCGGTATACTTGATATTCAGTTGCGAACCAGGTTTTGACTTCCCCTATTTTCTTGCGAGGGCGCACGATGCTTTTGAGAATACTGGGATTCTTCGACCGGAAACCGAGAGGAGTGGTCTGCTCTATTATGCGCGCATGATTTTGATCCGATGGACATACGATGACGACTGCGGATTTGACCCATGATTTCGGACGCGTGGATGACCACCCCGCGATAGGACGGTGCGGTCGAAAGATCTCGTTCGCCTTTGATATTCTCCGGTCATTCAGCGACTTTTACTACTCTAGCTCGAGTAGTGCGGGGATTCCAATGGAAAAATTTATTCTGGTGGGTGGTTTAAAGGGGTCTGCGATGGTTTGAACGGCAAAGGCCTCGGCAATTGGTCTCGACGATTGGTTTCAACGGTTAGGGTTCGGAAAAGGGGTTCGGTAAATACGGTAACGACACTTTTGATGTATCTTGCTCGATTAGTACCTACTTAGGCATACGGCGTTGGGGCCGGGAAATAGAGATTCAGACACGAAGACTTCAGAAATTTAGTAAAAGCCCCTTTCTTGGTAAGCAATGTCTGCTCGTGATCATCATCTTCATACATGATGGATATAAGCGGGACTTAGAAACCACACGGACCCTTACGTACGAAGGGAGAAATTCAGATAAATAATCAGACAGGCGGAAGAGAGAAAAGAAAGGGAAAGAAGTCTTTAATTATCGTACAACTGAAGGACCGCTCCGCGAACCGAGCGAAGAACCGTCTCCGGCCAGGCTAACCTACAAGACTCCGGCTATCACACAGAAGTTGTAAGGGCTTGCTTGACTACCCAGGGCTATCCGTCTATCTATCTATCTACGTAGGTTAGGTATTCCAGCCTGACTTCGGTGACCGCTCTGCACTGCACTGCGCCGTAACCGCTAGCTATATCAATCTTCTCACTTATTACTTCGCTCCCTTCCTTCCTCCAGCTCCTATTTTCTCCTCTTTTCGCTCGCTCCCCCCTTTTCACCTGCCTACCTCGCCTGGTTTGTTACCACCCACCTACAGGCAGGCAGCTGGCTAGCTAGTGGGATCGCGCATCTACGCGTCCCGGGCCAGCCAGCTCACAGATACCCCAGCCCGCTGGCGCCGATCACCTCGCGCAGCACGTCACGGACGTCGGCGACGTCGACCTTGAAGCCGAGGCGGGCGGCGACCTCGGCCCTGCGGCCGGCGGGCAGCTCGGCCCAGCGGGCGAGCAGGGCGCCGTCCACTACGCTGCGGCCCACGCCTCCTCCCGCGGAAGAATTACTGGTGTCGACGCTAACACCGGAGGTCGCCGAGGACAGGGATACCGAGGGGGGCGCGCGGTACTCGCGCGGGTTCAGGCCGCAGGCGTGCGGCAGCGAAGACAGCAGCTGCGTCGCGAGCAGGGAGAGACGCCGGTACTGCGGCTCGGTGAGCGGCGTCAGGGTCGCGAGGACGCCCGTCGGGGAGGCTAGCAGGAGGAGGTGGTGGTGCGAGGGCGGCGGGGATTCAGAGGGCTGCGCGGTGGTGGTGCCGTTGTTTTGTTGTTGTTGCTGCTGCTGCTGTTGATATTGTAGGTAGTCCGAGTTGGGCGCGAGGGTGCGTGGGAGCAGTTTGCTCTTCGTGGGCGGGTTGGCGCCCGTGGAGAAGGTCGTGCGATGGAGAAGGAGGTGGCCTTGTAGAGACTTGGGGTCTGTGGAAGATTTGTTAGTGTGGAACTATGGGAAGGGTCTATCAAACAGAATGTGAGGTGACTTACGCTCCGGGTCGAACTGCAGCACGTGGATGGCACCGTCTGCGTCGCAGGCCACGATGAGAAGCTCGTTTCCGTCCGGTAGGAGCTCGGCCGTGAGCACCTCGAGGGTGGTCGAGCTCTTGCCGAAGAGAATCATCTTATAGGGCTCCTCGGTATACCCAGTGAACCAGACTCCTTTGACCGCGTCGGCCATGACACAGAGACCGGTTCCTTTGAGTTCGCGTACCGAAGTCACGTAACAGTTCATATCCATGAAGGCGACGGGGAGCAGGGTGCCGTCTTCCTTCAGGCCGCGTACCATGCATTTCTGCCCTTGCGCGACAAGCATTAGCCCCTGGGTGCCTATCTCTGAAAGGGCTGTGACGGCGCCGCGGGGGATATCTTCCCGCGCCACAAGCTTGAATCTCTTGTCAGTCTCAGGCCGCCCTGGTTCCGGGATGACTGTCACCACATCGTAGACATAGACGCGGCCCTTGGTCGGCAAGTCCTCGCCTCGGACTATAGCTGTGCCGACGGCGATGAGATGTTTAAACTCGTGGGTTGACTCTGATACTTCGAGGTTCAGAGTTTCCACACACATGACCACCTCGCATGATTCCATCTCGATCGTGTCAATTACAGTCCATGTCGATGGGTTCAAGAGCCTAAGCACACCTCGTTCGACCATTGGCTTGAACGTGAGATCCCTTTCTTTTTGCCACTCTCTATGGTAATCGTCCTCTTTTGGCAGCTCGAATGGTTCTAACACGTCGCAACCTATCACGTATGTCCCCGATGGTGGGTGGTGGGTTATAGAGTGCGTATCTATGCCGAGGGGTATCTTTCTCAGGGACATTCCGATATCCGCGTATGTCACACCACCAGCTGCTATTTGCGAGACACGCGCGATCCCCTTCGAGTCTGCAAATATGAAACCGCGTTCACAGCCTTCGGTATGGAATGAGCTCATACCGCGAACACCGTTACCTTGCAGGCCAATGACCTTAGGCAATGTCTTTGAGGACTTGAAGATGAAGCTCGGGGAATCTCCCGGGATAAACACCGTCTTGTATCCGGCGATGTTTTCGCAGCGCCGCATCGGGACCGCCCGCCGTGGTTCTTCGTCTTCGTCTTCCGGCACTTCCTCGGGGTCCCTCGCAAAGATAGAATTTGGCAGCTTCTGGAAATGTAGCGAGTGTGAAAGGTCTTGAGCATCCGCCGAAGGGACGCGGAACGGCTGGTATATCGTTACGTCGTTATTGTCATGACGAGCCTGCGGAATGTCAGTATTATCACGCTAGTAACGAGCGCGCTTTAGACTTACAATCAAGTAGGGAAAACAGGAGGTACTATCCCCAAGGTCCGCAACGATAATTTCCGCGATACCTTCCTTGGCGGTTCCTCTCTTTGCAGCATAGTTTGCTGAGAGTATCGCGGGCAGAAACGATAAGCCTTCGGCTACATATAGCGGGCTGGAAAGGTTGGGTAGGGCGTAGACCTAGGCTGTCAATATCTCTTCACCAAGAAGGATCTAGGGAGCTCTTACGTAGAGGCAACCAGCCTTGCTTAATAGGAACATCATAATGCCTTCGCCGGGTTTAGTGCCCTTGTCCGTCTGGGCATTGGCGAAAATGCCTAACTTATCCTCGTATAAACAGCCCGTAGCCCATTTTGTAGAGGCTATCGGCCCTTCATCCTTTTCTAGCTCTTCGAGTTCAAGATTCTTGTCAAGCTTGGCAACGAATACGCTAGCATCATCCCGTACCAGCAGGAGGAAGGGATCGGCTATGCTAGCGGTATTTACTCTTGGTTCTGCACCCGTATCCTCGTCCAGCATTGGGACAATCTGGCTAAGGCCAAAGTCTGAAGGGTGTCAGCCAGAATACGTAATGTGAGCACTAGCAGAGTCTCGTACCTCCGTCGTAACAATGCACAGCCGTCTTAAGCACTTGGATGACTCTCATATGGTTCCCCATGGTACCCGCCTCAATCGTAAAGCCGGCGGCCGGTTCGAACTCGGTTCCCGTCAGTGCTTCGAATCCGGCACCAGTCAAGGCATAAACATCGGAAGTCTCGTAGCCATCTAAGTCGATCTTCGACACAATCATGAACTTATCGTATTGAGTCGATGGGTCGTAGTCCCCGCCCATGGATGAAGCCCCTTTCTCTCCTTGTAGCGACTTAGGGATCGGCTTCTGTGCAGCCACCGTCCAGAAACCCCTTGCTTCGGGAAACTCAAAGTGACCAATGACTCGAGGCTGCACTTGTCTGTTGATGATAGCAACGGAACTTGAGTTGCCTCGCCCCGTCACGCAGACAAGGTTGAGGTCGCTCGTAACACCTTCTTGGTTTCTCCGCTCCTCTTCATCCAACGATGACAAATTCTGTCCAAGAGTGAAATCCCTGATAGGGGCGATGCTAACGAGCCGGTCATGTACACGGAACACCAGTTCACCGCCCTTGTTTCCGGTGCCGGCAGTTGTAGTGGTCGACTGCTTTGTGGGGCTTGGATCTTCTCCATACAGATCATCGTCGTCCTCCAAGTCATCCAGGTCTTCATCTTCGAGATCAAGATCCAGAGTGGGGTCTTGCAACCTCGTTTTCTTCTTCCCGATCTGGCTCTGCTTCCGTGTCCACCCGACTACAAGGGAATCTGCATCCTCGCTCCCAACAAATAGGCAGGTCTTGCCAAGCTTGCTAAGGGTAGAGGCGCGGGTAGGGACTATAGACTCGTCCGCTTCCGGTGTGATGACCTTCACGTTCAACCCCGAGACAGTCCTGCCGTCAATTCTAAATATGACGAGAGCTAGACGACCGTCGCCGAGTACCATGAGGAGCTCTCCGTTCTCGGCGGAGAGGAACTCTATCTCGCACCCCTCGAGTCTCAACGCGAGATCCGACTGATCAACTAGACCGAACGATGTGGATTGCTTCGCAAACGGGTTGACTCCGACACCATGCGACTTGCCAGACTGGTCGATATGTATAATCTCGTTGGCGCCAACTAGGAGAGCTCCACCAATCGGGGAAGGTACTGCGATGACGCGAAAGAGGTCTTGTGGTAACCCCGTCACTGAAAGGATGGTGGTGGATGCTTTCTGCTGAAGATCCAACGTGAAGACGGTATACGAGAGTTGGTCTTTGCGGCCTAGGACGGCCGAGGGGGAAGCAGTGGAGGAGAGGATGCCGAAAGTGGGCTCTCTGTACTCGTGTAGGAAGGCAAGATGCACAGGATGGATCAGACTAGGATCAAGATTGGGGAGTCGCAGAACAAACGAGGTTGCATACGGTGTCTCTTCAGTACTGCTAGTTCCATTTGCGAGTGTTGTTGACAACTCTTTTACCGGCCGGGGCCCATCCAATTCTTCATCCCAGTCATCCATCTCTATGTCTTCGCCGGCAGACTTGAACTGGACGATAGCCAGATTGCGAGCACCGAACTTCAGCGCGGCACACCGACTGCCAGGGTCTGCCGCCAGAAAGTTGATATAGTTGCTCAACGGGGCCGCCCACGGGCTCCCCTGTAACTCTTCTTGCTCATAGTAATGAATGGACGTGGTATATAACGTGTAGTTCTCAGGGTCCCATTCGACCATGCTAAGCTTAGCATCTCTAAACGCCAACAACAGGGCTTCTCCACCAGATTTTGTGTTGTGGGACTTGACGCGAGCAAGGCCGGTCACAGTTCCCGCAAGGGAGAATTCGGCTACGAGAACCAGCTTCGTATAGATGGACCGATCCGACCTGACAAGTACAGAATCCCCCCCGAGGAAGGAAGCCTCGAGGCCATCGTCGTCGTTTATGCGGCTGTCGTAATGGCCATTCGCCAGCCTGTCATGGACGGAGGAGGAGGACTGGTACTGGGCATTCTGGGCATGGGCATTGTCAAGCTCGGCGGAGACTGACTTCGTGGTGAAAATCTGTAGGAGCGAGGCTTTTGCGACGATGAGGTTAACATTGTGCGCCGATGTGAAGGGTAGGCACAAGGAGTGCGTGACAGCCGTCGGAGGCGTCAACTCGGCATAACACTGCATTTTTGGTAAGTTGACTTCATCTCAGTTCGGATTGTTGTCTTATGCGGGCCTTGATTGGGATTGAAGAGAAAAGAAGATATGCAATGTGCTTTGTACGAGCTGTAGATACATGTAGCTAGGTATGTATTTATGTACGTATGTATATATGTATGTATGTATGTATGTATATATATATGGCGGGCACGTCGCGCATCCAGAGCTGCTGCCCTTGCTTGCCTCTGCGGATATATGGGTGGATGTTAGCGCAAGTCAAGTTGATGCTTGCATTAATAACTGTAGCAATTTAGTTTGGTACCTAAACAAGTACCTGAGCTCACATTGCGCATTGCAGTTCAGAGATGCCAGCTGGTGACGGCTCAACGGCAACTGGCTTACATATATATATGTATAACTACTTATACATGGACTAGCTCAGGAATGTACCATCACTGCTAGGGAAACCGCACAAAGCACTGCATTAAATATGAGATGGTGCAAGGGCAATAAGGGACATCTCATTGCCTGTGTATGAGTTCTCTCGTGTATGTGTGTGTACGTGTGTGTGTCTGCGCGTGTTTGTATGAGTGGGAGAGTTGAAAGAACCCTGCAACTCCTTTCTAAGCTGTTCATTTCAAAGCAAAAAGCAAGAAAAAGCAAGGGTTAGAAGCTGATAGGAGGGTAACAAGGCAGGCGTAACTAACCAGCTAGGTAACCGAAATCAAGAGGTAAAATCATGAGTACCACTACCAGTTCTATATATCGAACTGAGGAGAAATCCGCGTATTCGCATCCTACCTCGCTATCATCCGCCGTTTTGATGTACAACGTCCTCCGCGTCCCTGCCTGTACCGCCGAGATTTATGCAACAAGATCGCCTAGTAGTAGATACCCATAATCCCATTCCCCGAGCGCACATATGTGCCACGGCCAAGACCAAGTTCCGACGCTCGAAACGCCCAACTCCATTCTAAGTTACCCACTCACATTCCGAGTTTAACCCTGATGACCGTCTCCGAGTTCAAGTCCAAGGGGTTTCGGCGGGATATCTGCGGCCGGTGACACCTTTGATGGGGCTCGTGCCGTAGCTCTTGCGGCGCATGCGATCCCTCTGCTCCCTCTCGCTCGATGTCGTGACCCTCCTTCCCGCACGATCCCAGTCCCTGCCTCGGTCTCGGTCCCTCTCCCAGGCGAAGTCCCTCGGTATCCTCTCGGCGTCCGCGTGACTGCTCGGTCTCCGGTCCGCCGTGGGACGCAGGTAGACCCTGTCCTCCCTGCTCCGGCTCCTGATTTCTCGTTCCTCAGCGAGCTCTCGTTCCCGCTTCCGTTCCCGCTCCATTTCCCTGTCGACTTGCCGCCTGCGAGCACGCTCCCGTTCTCTGTCGCGAGGGGAGCGGCGTCTTGGGGAAACCTCCGAGTCAGATTCGTCGCTAGGATATGATCCATCAGACAGACCGTGACGGCCCCGCCGCGACGGAGGCGTTTCTCTGGTATAGCGTGGTCTGATCGACGACCCGCCACTGGTTTGCTCTCGCGAACTGCTGCGATGCCGGTCATGCGATCCAGATAGAAAGGACGTGATTTTCTGTTTGATCTCCGCCGGTAGACTTCGTCTTCGAGGGTCGTTGGGTAGTGCTTCCGACCGGTGTGGTCGGACGGGAGTTGCTGCAGTATGGGGTGGCAGATGCGGACGAAGCCTTATAGACGGGGTTGGTGTGGGTGACACATGGCTGTACAACCGTGAAGTCGAAGTAGAGCGCGGGAGCGCATCGGAGCCCGAATCAGACTCCGAATCACATGATGGCGAGTAAGGCCGAGGCTGACTGTGCCGACGCGGAGGTGGGGGAGCGCGGGTATTAAGACGGGTCGAAAATCTTACATTAGGGTCCAGGGGGGTTTTCAAGTCTGAATAACTTCGACAGCGGCGCGGTTCTTCTGAGGAGCTGCTATCCACGCGGCGTATATCGGGAGGGCGCGGAGAGGTATGATGTGAAGCAGAAACACGCCTCACGGGTATGTGGATGACTCTAGCCGGCCTGTCCCGGCTGAAATAATCCATCTCATGTCTCCTCCGAGGAGAAGTGTTATTGACTTGCGAGCCGTGGACGTGGTTGAAACCAGCGTGCACTCGAGGATCACGAGCCGGTGATGGTTGTGGAGGTTGTTGTGGTGGATGCTGCGGTGGATGCTGCGATGGCTGTGGAGGTTGCTCTTCCTGTAACGCTGCCTCTTGTTTCAGCCTCTCAGCACAACTTCTGTGCCACGCGTCTATATCGGGATCGCATGTTGCCGGGAAGGCTTTCCTGGGCAAATCTGGGGGGAAAGGCTCCCCCGTGCCTGGATGTTTCAGCGCCCAGTTACGAACAGCGAATTGTATGAACGGCGCATGCTCTTCAGGCTCCAACAATAACTGGATTGACTCCCACCGTACAAAGCCCTCCACCGTCAGCGCTGGAACGGATGGTTCAACGTAGAAGTTACCAGCAGGCTGCTGCAGTACATGTTGGACTCCCAATGCTTGCCAGATGTAAGATATCGATTTCGCCGGGGCATTTAAGAAGAGCGCGTCGTAGTCGCCACCGACAGCATGGTAAAAGGCTGCTAGCTTCTTCGGATCAAGCCCTATAGATTTCCTATCACCAATGTTACAGGCCTGCAAACATCCGCGTTAGTAACTACCTTGTACCGCTATAAGTGCTATGTATGACGTTATAAGGGAACGCAAACTGGGGGGGGAAGCCGTACGATGTACTTTGCGATAGCGCTAAGCAAGGCATCAAGAAGATCTGTCGCTGTCTTGTCTTTCTTGAAGAGATATCCATAGTAGGACGCCCCATCAACCGGAGGCGGCGGCGGAGGCGGAGGCGGAGGCGAAGGCGGAGACGAAGACGGTTGTTTGTGCTGCTGTTGTGGTTGCGGGGGTGGTGGCTTAGGTGTGTTGACATCGTCGGGCGTTTGAGCCGTGGGCCTCTTGGGTTGTTCGGGTTCGGGCTCGGCGCCATCCTTACCTGTTGTCGCCATTGGTAAATGTGGAAAAGCGAAGAATAGAATGGAGTTGGGCTGCTGGCTGATCAAGCTTCAATGTTGGGCTTTAATCACACCCCGTCAGCTTGTGAGGAATCGAATCGAAGGAAGTATCCGACGAAGTTACATATGTCATCATCCAAGCAGGGGAAATATCAGCGTATCATCAATAGTATCTCCTAATAAACTTGAAATAAGGTGATGCCGCACAGTAGAAGACAAATCTCGTGGATATGGGACGGGAAGAAACTGTATCACGATAATGAGACTGCACAAGCGCTGTTTCGTATAATAGTAATGATTGGAAGGATGAATATGGTCATATTATTGGCAGACTTCTGCGCCCGACCGTTATACAGAATCGGAAAAAAGAACAGGCTCAAGCGGCATAGCCTACAACATGATGTGACTCAAACTGCTGCAGAGTATGTCTTGTTCATTAAACACAACAGCTACGCGCAGGGTATGAAGGAGGCATTGCCCAACTTAACAAACTGTACATTCTTCGACGCCTACGTACAGAGGCATTCTGCAGCAATGGGAGAACATCAGCAAAGGATTGGGGGAGCTATTTGCTGGCATGTGGCTCTGCCAAGCCTTCTAACAGGCTACCAAGGTAGAGTCATGCTCGGCCCGGCCGAAGTGCCCCCAAGTCTTCCAAGTTTCGAGGCGCATCGGCAATCTGGCATCGGGTAGAGGGTGGCTGAGACAGGCAGAACTAACGGCCTTATAAACCTGCCCACGAGCGACTCTCACCGAAAACTTCATCTGAATGCTACTCAACCCAATCTCCGACTACGGCTCTCCGTATTGCCTAGGCAAGGTGGTATTAGTTATTCGTTGGTACTCTGGTTATCGCGCCTCGCTCGGATCCTTCAGATACTACTCATATATATATTTAGGTACCCCATCCCCTCGCCCTATATTTTCCAACTTTCTCCATTGCCCCGTCTCCTTTCTAGCATTGGGCTCTACGGACTGTGAACAAATTGCTGTTATTACATAGTAGTCCGAGCAATGGGAAGGAAAAAAAAAAAAACAGGTGAGGGGCAGCCAGCCTGTAAGCTCTCCACCAACCACGGAGCCTCTGCACTATTGGTCACGGCTCCAGTTGCGATATGGCGATTCGGTAGAAGTAGTTGAATGCTGTACCCGCTGCGGAGGCTAGGAAGCCTTTCGAAGACGATCTGCATAAGTCTGACCGTTACATCCGCCGCCTTGCAGACCCGCCTTTTGAGGCTTCGCCCTGGCCGGATATTTTGTCATGCTTAATTTATTATACGTCTCGAAGACAGCTCTCGGACCAGGGAGGGTGCGGAACGGCGAGAGTGGATCTACGCCGGAGAGTTTGAGCGTTGCGAACTGCGCCGGATGTGATTCAAGAATGGTATCGGGATAGCGTTTACAAAGAAGGCGTCTTTATAAACATATAGTAAGAATCACCTACTAGACAAAAGATGCCTATCAATATGAAAAGCCACAAGAAAAGGGAACATGTACGGTTATATAGAACGGGCAACGAAGTTGTGGTTATACCCTGTATTATCATCCTACAAGATTCCACCCGTCTTTGGGATTGGTGTCCAGTCTATGTTGTATTAATTCTGAGTGGGGGTATCGTCTCCCATCTCTAAACGCGGATATGTCGGCAAGGCGCTGTATTGCGGGGTATATGTCGCAAAACCAGTCGGATCAATTTCATATTCGCAAATGGCCGCTTCCCCAAACTCCTTGCGAAGGCATGACATGACGCTTATTCTGAACCGCTCCTCCGACGAATTACGACCCTATCGCCTTTCTTCCTATCCTATCATCCAGCACATCTGCAGCCTTCCTCAATTCCCTTGCCGCGGCCGCTCTAGCATCCTCCGCCGCCCTTTCAGATGAACTCGTAGCCTCTCTCGCGATCTCGTCGCGCGTTCTACTAATCTCCCTCGCAACTTCATCGCCAGTTCTCATGCTTTCTCTCGCGAGCGCAGCGCCAGCTTCGGTGGCCTCGTCCACGATCGCGTGACCGGTCCTGGCGGCGCTATCCTTCGCGCGTCCCAGCTCCTGCCGCCCGGCCGCGGCCGCCTCGGAAACTTGTGCCTGTCGTTCTCTGGCCTCCTGTTCCAGACGTGCCTGTCGTTGTCTAGCCTCGTGTCCCAGACGTGCCTTGTGGTCCTCGACGTCTCGCGCGACCGCCTTCCCGGCGCCGCGCACCTCCTTTTCGATCTCTTTCTCGCGTTCGTGGACGTCGTCCGTCACGTCATGCGCCTTCTTGTGGACGCCGCCCGTTAGCTTGTCGATCGTGCCGTCGAGGCCTTTTAACTTGCTGGCTATGCCCTCGAGCTTGGACACTTCGATGCCGCCGATCCTGCTGTCCAGACCCTGCGCGAGCTGCTTCTGATTGGCGATAGATGTGTAGCTGTCCGGGGTGTTCATCTCGATGTCCTGCTTGGTGTTGCTGTACATCTTCTCTATCGTCTTCACGACCTCGTACACATCCAGCGTGCACCCCTCGCGGGCGAAGTCGCGCTCGCGCTGCTCGATGTACTCGCGGATCTTCTTCCACTCGTTCCCGTAGTACTTGAGCCGCCCGGGGAGCCCAGAGCCCTTGAGGAAGGTGAGGAAGCCCGCTATCACGGTGTTGATCGCGCCGAATGTCGTGATGGCACCCTGCCTCGCCCCGCCGGCCGACATCGCCGTCAGCCCGGCAGCGACGACAATCTGGAGGAAGTAACATGCGTTGACGACCGCCGAAAATACTTTGAAGCTGTCCTTCGCAGTTTGCTCGGAATGCACCACGCGTGCGTATATGCCGATATTGGCTGCCGGCCGTGTGCCGACGGGGCTAGATACCGTAAAGCCTAGCTGGTCCGAAGTAACGATGCCCACCATCAAGCGGAACATGGTCAGGGGATCGTCGGTCGGGATCAGGTAGCTACGGCCGTTCCGGGGAAGGGGCATTCCAGCCAGCCCGGCATCCGAGGACATGGCAGCCGAGACCCGGCTTGGCTCCTTATTCGCGTTGACGGCACTCTCCTCGTCAATAGGGGCGGCCAGGCCCGGCCGTGCCTTCCTCTGGAACGCCAAGCGCATGAGCGATCCCATGAAAGAAGCCATCCTTTCGTAATTTCATACTCGATTCGCAAGTGTCGGCTTCTGCAGGACTGTCCGGGCTAGAGCCTAGGATGTTATTAAGAAACGGCGGTGACTGGGGAGGCTTCCCTTATAAAGCTCTCCCGCGCTACGGTGCCCATCCATAGATACAAGTGTCCGAATGGATGGTCTGGGCGGACCTGATCGGGGTTCTTAAAGCCCCCCTTTATCACGAGAGCCCGTCAAGAACTCGTGGATAAAGGATCGTATCGGGAGTTCGTCGCTAAGTCCTGGTGTTGAAGCAGGAGGTGAAGGACCGAGACCGTGGTGGATAATACCAAAGGGTAACATTGGGCATCTTGCCAAGAACAGCTATCATCACCATTGAAAAAGACCACGCCGTCTCATAGGCTGGCTTAGAACTGAGGCTCCACAAATGCAGCCAATATTATGCAGATCTAAATCTTCTTGGTATGTAATAGGACTAAACACAGCAACACAGACCAGCTGAACAACATCCATGCAACTGTCATGGAACGGTGCAACCTCCCGTAGTACCGACCGTCTGATTATAATGCATGCTGCCCACCACAAGTGATGATGGCCATGGCGTATGTGTGTGTGCGTGAGTACGCGCGTGTGTGCAGGATACGTTACAGAGGAGTATGTAAAATCAAGCAACACCTACCGTTTCTATCAGCCGAGAAGCACATGTAGTGCATACATTCGACTCAATATGACCACATACATTTGGGTTGGTGACACTGGAGCTCCAACTTCAGTTCTTACGATTGGCAAACGGCAGAGGCAGGCGGACCGACGTGTTGTCCTTCTGTCACGGTGCAAACTTGTCCCGTATTTACGCGAAGGCGGGCAAACCGCCAGTACCCGTTTCGGACCGGAGATCTCCAGTTTGCATCTTACTCCGTGCCGCTAGCTTGGACTTATGGGAAGTCATTCCCGCCGCAGGGCCTGCCATGCACACCCAAGGCCACGAACGTTTCGAACTCGAGCTGGATCATAGACTGTGGACAACATCTCGGAGGTTTTGTGGATTGATTGGGTACCGTCCGGGAAGTTGCGGTTGAGCAGGGGAGGGCAGCAGACTCGACAACTGTAGCCTCCGCAACCGCCGAGATTCCAGTTGCGGAAGCTCAACCCAGGTGGCGGGCTCGGCATTGCTGACAACCCCGGCAGCGCCCAGGGCTTCAGGGCATAAGGTGGTCGCCGACCAATCTAAAATTTAGATGAAGGAAGATACAAAGGAGAGCTTGTACAACTCCCTTCCCCTCTTCGGCTGCGACGACAGAATTGGGCCGCCACGTCAGAAGGTCATGTGCCGATGGATTAGCGATAGGTTGCAGGTAGGTCTTGGGCCAGCCTCAAGACCACTCGATTACTCATATTTATCTGCCCTTGGGCACAGCTGGAAGCACACGAAGCGAGGCCCCAATAGGCTGGCTCCTCAGCTTGACGCGTACCGACCAATCAGAGACTTCCAAGCATCTTTCGGAGATATTGACGGGATCATGAGCTTCCTTTCATCTCCGGCCACGAGCCTTCTTTCCCTGAGCAAGTCATGAATCATTTCGCCCGGTTATACATCGTCAAATCAGTGTTTAATCCTTTACGATAATTACCTACGAAGTCGCCGTTGCTCACCAATGCTATTTAGAGCAAGATATTCATGAAATGAAAGGCTCGCAGTACATCCGTGGGATCACCCTATCAACATTATTATCAATAAACTTAACCCCTCCCTGAAGCTCCCCTCGCAACCGTCCCTGAATCCCGAAGGTCAGCCCCTTCCACCCAATTTTTTCCGATTCCCTTGCGGCGTCCCCGTACATTGCTCCTCTTTTTCTTTCCGTCGGGATCCGTCACAAGTGTATTTTCTTACAACCATCATCTTCCCACGCCCTCGTACGTCTTGGTGTTTTGCGTTATGTCTTCAACAGCTCCGTGAAGTACCATCAGGTCCGCTGAAAGCAGGACAGCCAATCGATCGCCACCGAAGCGCCGCCCTTCCCTTCTTACGCGATGTACGTAGCCAGCCGGGACGAAATCACCACCATGAGGCCGAGCCCGAGCGTAAGTCCTCCTCGGTAACGACCGGCATGGACATGGGCGGGGGAGCAGGCCACAGATGCCGTCCACGCGCCGCCCAGTACCAGGACCGTGCCCGCTCGGCGCGCGCCTTGACCCGTGTGTGGTAGTGGCAGTAGTCGCGGTGCGTGGCCTTGACCGCCTTCCGGACGTGGCGGCACCGCGGGTCCGTACGGCCGTAATCGCACTCGTCGAGGCGGTACCGGAGCTGGCAACCGCACATCTCGAAGCTCAGGTAGATCTGCTTGCACATCTTTTTGGGCGTCTTGCGTCTTGCGCTGCCTCTGATGATCGACGATCTGTTAGTGAACATGTTGGGCAAACTGGAGCTAGATATGAGAGAGAGACATGATTTTGTTGGGTTGTGGACGTGAGTGGCGAGTGATTTCTTTGGCGATACATGGTGTGCGACCAGTAAAAGAAGGCAATGCTATCGAGACACAGAAATTGAATACTAACAAGGTAAGCGGTGAATTTCTGCTATGAGGAAGTACCTGGCTGGCTTTGATCAGAGGTTGTTTGGACAATATGCTTGCACCTGGGACAGAGTGTATCTCTGCGAAGCGTGGGTGAAGTGCAACGTCGAAAGCAGAGATTGAAGGCGTTGAAGGATCAGCGAGTGTCAAAATTATTAGAATAAAAGGCCTGTTTAATGTAGAACTGTATAAAGGCAGCTGTTGGTTACGGAAGATATCTTGGTCGGCGTTTATCACAGGTGAACCATATCAGAAATGAAGGTGGCGCCAGAGAGCAGGGTCATCCACGAAGCAGGTACAAATCACAGGATACATGTCTCTTTAACTAGAAAGTCACATTATCATTCTATTTGTCCGCTCGTCCTATTTCCCCACAATCCACTTCCACTCGTACCTCTTTTCGTTCTAAATTTGTAGAATCTGAGGTTCCTACCAAGGCCTTTGCTTTTGCCACTCGGACGTAATATACCTTGCTACTAGAGATTGACATTCTGGGAGTTGGGAAAGCTGTGTGATTGATTGTGACCACCGCTCGGCTTATTCAACCACTTGTCCAGGAATGTCCATTCCTGCCGCACTTGGTAGTTTGCCCTTCGACGGTGTCGTCTTATGCCATTTCTGGCCGCTTTCCTACCTTCAAAAAGCCCCAGCGTTCTAACCCGGAAAATCATTCGGGGAGAGACTCCTCTCGGCCCAGCATCAGCTCCAGGGCCTGCCGGCACGTGTCTATGTTAGACGCAGCAGGAGGGCCCTATTGAGTTTTGCCTCTATTTTAGACTTAGGCGGCAAGTCGAAGGGCAAGTGCCAGTCACCAGGGTGCTGGCGGTTCTAGCTGTGAGGGAAGGCACCCCAGTTTGCTCGAGGTTGACGATGGTAGGAAAAATGATGGTGATAGAAAAGAGAATCTGATGAAAAAATGGGAACGAGGTCGACAATGCCTGCGTGAGAAGGTTCCCTTGAAGTTCGATGACAAAAAGAAAAGGATGTCGACAGGAAAGGTGGTAGACGTTGTCGCTGGTGGTGATAGGAATGATGAGATTTTATATGAGAAGGTTCCTTTTGGAAATTCGGTTACAGGAGAAGGAGGTCGATGATGGTCACGTGGGAACCGTGTCTCTTGAAAATTTGGCGACAGGAGGACGGCGTGTGGTACCGAGCCTGTATGTTCTAGGTTCTCTTTAATAAATAGCTCCAGGTATAAGGAGGAACAAAATTTTGCTTGGACAGATATTCCTTATGACAAAGAATAAGACGGTGGTTCCTGACCTCACAATACGTTGTCGTGATGCCCTGAGACTGGGCCCAGCCCTAGCACGACCAAGCCGAAAGCACTCTGAGGACTTGTATGAATACTTCGTATCTCAAGTCGGCCGCCAAGTCGCGTAATCAGTTTCTGCCAGTCAAGGCTAGTTCTCTCCTTGCCAGCAATGATCGAGAGAGCAACTATATCCATAGTCCTTGTTGACCATCAGTATATACATGCTATGTGAGAAGTAACAGACAATGATGACTGACCTTTCAAGCCGCTCCACAACCTTTGGCATGCTTCCTGCAGCACCTAGCACGTAGTCCATGATCACGATGCGCGCAGTTGGTTTCATCGCATGTAGGAGGTTCTCCAGGATCCGAAGCACATACTTATCTGACCAGTCGTGGATCACGAAACGGAACATGAAAACGTCAGCATTTGTCACTGTTTGAGGATGCAGGAAATCGTGTTCCATGAAACTGATCCGCGAAGCCACGGAAGCGTCTCCTTCAGTGGTATTTAAGATTTCTTTTCGGGCTTGTCCAATGATTTGGGGCAGATCTTGGACTATGAATCGTAGCTTTGGGTTCTTCCGTGCAATGCTGGCGCAGACATGGCCATAGGCTCCTCCCATCTGGGGTCGTGTGGTTCCTGTCAGTCTCCAAGTCCACCCAGAAGTAAACTGCGAACGAATTCTTTGGTAATCTCCGTAACTCGTATAATGGAAATTGAGCGAAAGTGTCGCACTTACATCAACTACGAGGCCTTCCCCAAGCGCCTCCCAATCCACAGTTTCGCCGGCTAGCATATCCATATCATGGTTTCTAGCTCCCATATTGGTGCCTGACATCACAAACCCCAAGAACCCGTGCATAGCCCTGAGTTCCCCACAGTTTTCCCGGCTCCTCATGAAAGCCAGGAAGTCATCGCCAGTATCAAACGCAATGTTGAAAGCTGTCTCTCTGGGTTCGTCTATAGACTCAAATCTGAGCATTGCGTGGTCCACCAAACCCGCTGTCGAGAGGAATCGCTCGTCCAGACATATTTTTAGAGAATCTCGTACAGCTCGATGTTCAATTAACGCTCGAGAAGGTGGTGTATGTGACACTAGACCTGAAGCTTCGTTGATAGAGAATAAGTGGTATGCAGAAGCAAGCTTGAGAGTTCTGCTAAGGAATTCTTCGTTTAGTCCCGTTGTGGCTGCTATCTGCTCAAATGAGGCTCCCCCCTCAACGGGAACGGCTTCGGGTATGGAGAATCTCTGGAGTACTCGAAGCGTTAAGAGGTAATAGGGGTACTGGCACTGGTATTAATTCCCGCTTAATGGTGACTGAAACATGGACTGACAGTAAGCGCTGGCCATACTATCATTGCTGCTGGTCCCGCGGCAAGATCATGAAGAGTCTTGGACACATCGAGAAGACTGCTTCGGGATATTATGACCTCCTGGGGCGTAGATGTAGTTATTGGGAATTCCAGAGGCCCATTGCCGTCAAGAGACGGCTCAGCCAACTTCTCTGAGGCAATGTAAGCATCGAGGATCCTACAGTGCCTGGAAATTTCTTCAGCGAGCTTGGTGAAAGACATACTCAGTTCACTCTAGGTTGCCTTCGTGTTGGGAAAATCAAAGAGTCGACCCCATCGAGAACCATTCCGATAGAGGAAGCAAGATTGGAAATGGGCTGGGTAGGCGTATCAAGCAACTCCCTTGGCATTGATGCCGCTTACCTAGTTTCGTTGCAGCTGTGTCACCACACATTGATGGCAAATCGGCAAAGAGAAATATACCGCACATGTTCAAGGTGCAGAAATATATACCAATTAGATCTCATCCGGCTACTTCGCAAATGTGCCAGGTTGACAAATATCTGTGTAACAATAGACACCTAGACTACCCCCGCATCAATTGCTCTTTCGGGTCTATCATTATACCCTGGGCCGGCCATGCATGTGCAACTAAGGGAGCCAATCAAGTGTCAGAGAACAGTAAGATGCGAACCTCGACACTCTCCCGAGGCCGGCTCTGAGTGGCCGGATTGAGTTTAAATGCTGAATGAATACAACCAACTAGGAGGTGCAACGGTATTTTAGCAACTTTCTCCAGGAATCGTTCGGCTTGGGTATGACTTACGTGTTGTTCTTCTTTGTTCGTCACTATAATCGTCCAAAGCAGCCGAGTCGAAGATTTTGAAGATGCAAACCTCCTGGTTCGTCATCTGGCTGAGGTAGTAGAAGCGATATTTCTCGTTCCACTTGGCCAAGTAGCTGAGCCGTGTAAGTTCTTCGGTAACGAACTCGAGCTCAACTAGATCGGCCATCGCTACCGTTCGTGCATCACAGACAGCAAGAGGCCAGTCCTCTACCACGTCACTTATCGGACGCCAAACACTGAGCGATCCTTAGCCTGATGGTCGATAGCATACATAACTATGGTGCGGTACTTAAAAATCTGCACTCTGTACCCATCAAGGAGTTCATCGAGCTCCTGCTTGGGTATAGCAAGACGCATTCGATCCAAAGCCCCAGCAGGGCTCTGGTCTTAGTTCAAGTCAGCGAAGACTGTTGGGGGCATGAAGCAGACTTACCTAAATGGACAACGTCTGCAGCCGTTATTTTCATCATCCTGTCACTGCTTACTTTCTCGAGTACATCTCTGGAATCGGTGTTGCGAAGCTGCGCTTCATTAGGGGATAGAACGATGTTGATGATAGGGCATCCATACACGCCAGTCGAATATCTCACATCGCTTTAGAGAATCTCCAATATCAAGTTCCTGGAGGAGTAGCTCCTTTGCTTGAGGGAGATACGAACCCACAATTTGGCTTTCGTCCTCCCAATTAATGGCTGAAGGAGACCATGATCGAAATGTGAAACCTTGGGCTTTGAGAGTGAAGATCTCCTTGCATTCGCGTACGTCTCTGACCAATTGCTCGGGTCCACGCTCATATCTACAATTGTTTGCATGAATGGTTTTGAGGAGCCCTGGGAAAGTGATGTAGGGCCTTTGAGTGGTATGTATTGGTGAAGTGCAAATGTAATTGAGTCTCGCGAATTGATCCATGGTCGTGCAAGAAGAGGGGTATTTCCGAGTTCTCCCAACATCGTCGCGCGGAGAGTATGTTTGGTAGCTCCTCTGCAACATGATATAATAGGCAGTCCGACCATACTCATAGCAACCTATGATTCCGCTCTTATGCCGTGTCTTTAGGCATACAGACAACCTATGAGAACTTTTGAGCCCCGTATCAGCAAAAGAAACATGCGCCTGCAAAATAGAAGGTACTTTGGAGCATGTTACACCGAAGGTGCATAATTAACGCAAATCGCCCCACAGTGTTATGCCCAACAGGCTTGGGCTCGTTGCTAGACGGTCGGAGAACGCAAGGCGCATCTCCGGCGGCTAGTCTCAGGTTACGTAACTGGCTTAATGGACTCAACTGGTTCCAGGGGGCTTGGCGCTTTAAGCTGGTTAAGTTAAGAAGATAGCTTAAAGAATTTTAAAAAACATAATAATTAATTAAAAGTTCCACGACGTATATGTTCTTTATACTGTAAGTAAAATATATATACTTAGTTTTTAATTTAAACAATTTATAATTTAATTACTTAAACTACTTTTAATTGTATATTATTATTATTATTTAAAATTGTTAAAATATGTGTAACGAACCTGTTACACAACCACCTGGAAGTGTAATCAGTATCCGAAAGGGGTTCTTGATTTGCAGGTAACAATAGGTCGAAGAATGATTTAATAAACTGTTCGTTAAAGAGATTTGCGGATTTTTCCCTTAATCGAAAAACGATGCCTTTAATTAAAGACTTAGATTGATAGCTAAAGAACGAATTTATCTGGGTGCTATTTACATAAGGAAACCGTTCGTTATATATCCTCCTATCTTTTAGTAAATATACCTTTGATTTATGTAATTTACCGTGATTTACCCTATTTGTCCTAGATTAACTAGATCACATTAAATTACCAAAGTCTTAGCTAATTCCGTAGTTTACCCGGAGCTCGTTTGCGTTAGTCCTAAAAAAGTATTTTTATTTTGGAAAACCTTTAGTTCGTAACATTATTTCTTTTCTTTAAGAATTTTTGTCTTAAAGATAAAAAAGGTAAATATCCCTTTATTCGAAACTGCTTTTTGCTGTTTTTTTTCAGTTAACTGGATTTATTATAATAAGTCGAACAAATAAGCAAAAAGGGAAACTTCGTTTTAACTAACGGGAATCCCGAAATAATCGAACTAATTCGATTAAAAGTTTTGGCATTAAAGCATTTCCTTATTCGAATTACGTTCGCCTTGGTAATTTTAATTATTTTTATACAGTCGGCATTCCGAGTTGTAATAACTGTATTCGTCGTTAACGTTTATCTTATAACGTATTAACCATAAATTCCTTATCGAAAATTGATAAAGAACGTAATCGGTTGCAGTAAAAGTAGCGTAAAGTCGAAAATAGGTTTTTAGCGTATCAGAAAGTAATTAAGAAAGAATTGGATAAATTATGCTAACGTTAAGAAAAAACGCTCCGTCGGCAAAAAGAAAAATTGCAGAAGTTTATTAAGCAATTGAAACGCTTACGCCTTTAACAAAACGTATTAAAGAAAAAGGCTATTACGATTTTAAAGGAAAGATATAAATTAAATTAACTGGAAAAATAAGAAAGATTAGAAAAGGAATAACGCCGTATAAAAGCAAAGTAAGCTTAGCTTGTTTTTAAGATGGACGCTATAGCAAAGGCGTTTATTTTTTTCGATTAAAATGCCTTAGGGTTGGATTTGAATATTAGGCCGTTGTTTCTTATAACGTTAGCCGCGTTAAAGACGGTCGGTTAGGATTCTGGCGGTAAAACGTCTTAACTAGGTTTTTCGCATTCGTTAGGTACTTAAAAAGTTTCCAAGTGTTTTTTTCGTATAAGTAGTCCTTTTATTTAATCAAATATTGGACCTTGTTTTTAACTACCCTGGAATCCAGTATTCGTTTAACTTCGTACTTATCGTCGTCTTTTTCGATTTTTAAACTGGTTTCCAGTAAAGCGTTTTTAGGTGCTGGTTTAAGTAAAGAAATATGGAAAATAAGGTAAATTTTTATCGTTTTGGGTAGCGACAATCGGTAATTAGTTTTGGAAATAACTTTATCGATTTTGAACGGCCTAAGTTTTTTAAAGTCGAGCTTGTTACTGGGTCTTTTTGTTTTAATTTAAGAAATATTCGAAATCGCGTTTTATTTTTAGTGTAACAGATAGACTTTGTTTTTTTTCGATAAAATTGGTCCTTTAATTCTTTTTTTATTATAATATTGGGTTATCTTTTATTAAAGGAATTGTAATTTATTTTATAAGCGGACCTATATTATTTGGATTTTAATTATTACCGTTTCTGGACGAAAAATTTTCGCGGTTAATTTTGGAGCTTTATCCAGTAGTTATTTTGGCCGTTAAATTTTTGCTTGGTAACCATATACCGCTGTATAAGGAGAAATACCTATATTTTCGTTAATAAAAGTATTATAAATTACTTAAGCTAATGGAAAAAGTTTAACTTAATTATCCTGCTGGTAATTGATGTAACTTTTTAAATATTGTTTCAACGTTTGATTTAAACGTTTTGTTTGTTTATTTATTTATAAGTAGTATGCTGTCGAGAACTTAAGCTTAGCGCTTATCTGCTTGAAAAAGTTGGTATTAAATTTTAATGTAAAAAGTTTATTTTTATTTAAAATGATTTTTTTTGGTATTCCATATTTGTCGAAATAATATCGGATAAAGGCGTAAGTTAGTTATTTTGCCGTTACGTTTCCTTTAAAAGATAAAAAGTATTTATACTTAATAAATCTGTTAATAATTACTTATATTTTATCGTATTAAACTTTAATAACGGGATCTTTTAATAGGGGTAAATCGATAAAAAAATCCCAAGTAATAATATTTTAAGCCTTTTCTGGAATATTTATAGGCTGTAAAAGTCCATAGGGCTTATATCGGGTTACTTTTGCCTTGTTGCAAATATTGCAATCCTTAATTACCTATTTAACAGTTCGTCGAAGTTCTGGAAAATCGTATTTTTCCTGTAATCGTTTGGTAGTTTTGAAAATACCTTGATATCCGTATAACGGATTTTCGTGGAACTTTTTAACGAATTGCTTTTGTTGGTTTCGAAGGATGTAAATTTTGCCATGGTATAACAACTAGTTTTCAGGTTGTCTATTTAATTGTTACACCTTTTTTTACTTTTCTTTATTATAGGAATTTCGGAATTCCGTTAAAAGTTCTGGGGTAAATTGCTTTAATATTTTATATAACCGTAGGGTACCGTCCTTAATTTGTTGCAGTACTTGCATTCGACGTTTCGGAACTTTGAAGTCGTAATTTCCTTTACAACTTAAGATATTTGCTTAAATGTTTTCTTTTTTTTAATATAATAAATTTGGAAATTATATTTTAATAAAAAAATTATTTAAGTTTTGTAACGTTTGTTTCGCTTTTAAGTCGTTATAAACCGGGTAAGGTTTTTGTAATTTAAGTAAATATCGAAAGGTTTTTTAGTTCCGTTAAGAAAAGGTTTTTATTCCTTAAAAGCGTTAATAATTGTTAGTAGCTTTTTATCGTAGATCTTGTATCGGAATTCTGCATTTCGAAAAGTCTTGGAATAATAGGTTATTAGGTACCATTTTTTATTATCTTTTTGTTATTCTAGAACTGCGCCTAGGGCATAATTTAAAGCGTTTGTTTTTAGGCGTTTCCTTCTGTCGGCGTTGGGCAATGTTATTATTGGCGCTCTGGTAATTTTATTTTTGAATAACTGAAAAGTTTTTTTAGCTTTTTCTAGAAATTCGAATTCCTTTTTAACATATTTTTTAGTAGTAAGTTTCGTTAATGGTTTAATAATATTTTTATATCCTTTGATCAAGTTGCGTACGTAATCCGTAAATCCTAAAATCTGTCGAATATCGGTAACGGTTACCTTATTAGGGATAGGCCAGTTTTTAAGTGTTTTTAATTTGGAGTCCTAGATTTAAATTTGATTGGGGGTAAAAGTAAATCCTAGATAATTTAGCTTTTGCGTATGCTATATACTTTTGGCGGGGTTGATTCGGATGTTTGCTTTATCCAAAGCTTTAAGAACCTGGAAAATATGTTTCTTATGTTTTTTTAGCGTTTCGGAATAAATGAGGATGTCGTCGAGGTAGATAAAGATATATTTGTTTAGGAATTTCCTGAGTATAGTTATAATTAGGCGTTGGAAATTGGCAAAGGCGTTAGTAAGTTTTAAAGGTATTATTCGGTATTCGTAATGCTCGTATATCGTTCGAAAAGCAGTTTTCTATTTTTTTCTTTTTGTTATTTTAATGCGGTAGTACCCGTTTCGAAGGTTTAATGCAGTAAATTATTTGGCTTTGCTTGCGTTTTCCCTTAAGGTGTTTATTAAGGTTAAAGGATAACCGTTTTTGATGGTAATATCGTTTAGCTGTCGGTAATCGACCACGCGTCGATAAACCGGATCTTTATCTTGGTCGATTTTTTGCTTGCCGTTTTTAATTTTAGGTATTATAAGTATAGGGTATTCTGCAGGGAATTCGAATGGCTGAATGTAACCTTTCTTTAGGTCCAACTAGATGTTTTTTTATAAGGCTTTTACCTTTTCTGGATTTATGTAGTAGATTTTGTAAAGCTTAGGGTAATGTCCTTTTTTAATGGGTATGCGATAATCCTATTATCCGTATGGAAGTAGTTCGTAGTTTTTTTTATCTTTAAAAAGTCGTTCGAAACGTTGGTATTTTGGAGGTATGGTACTGGCAAAGTTTGATACTTTGGTTTTTCAGATTATATAGCAAATTTCTTTAGACCTTTTTTTAACAGGAGTTGATTCGTGGTTTTAAGAAAGCTGGCGAGTTTTCCAGTTAATTAATGGATTACTGGAATTAAGTTATAGCATTCCCAAAATAATATTGTAACTTAAAATATCGGCAATATTCAAAGTAAAATATTTTTGGTACCTTTAAATTTATATTAGGAATTTTTTAATTTTTTTAAGAATTCGTCCGTTATCGTACTAAGAAAAATTTTTATTAACTGTCCGTAATTTGTAAAACTTTAACTTGTACCTCCAAGGAATGTAATATTTTTCGGTTACTGCTGGCGAAATGAAGTTATCTTTTGCTTTAAAGTTAATTATGGCTTTAAAAATCTGGCTTTAATATTAAATAAGAATTTCGATCTGGTTTCGTAATCCTTTTTTTGCTTTATATAAGGTTTTGGTTCGTAAAGCTTTTCGATGCCTTAATTTCGAAAGCCTTTGCCGTTTTTTAACTTCGTAGTTCTGTTTGCTAAAAAGCGTTTTTATTTACGGGCTTTTTTAACTACATATTTAATACATTTGTTATTTATGCAAATATATTATTTTTGTTAGCCAATTTAGCATTTTACCTTAGTAATTTTTACCTTTAACGTTTAAAAAGGTTTCCGATTCGAAGTTAAAATTTTTGCAGGGCTTACTTCCATATCCAGAAATTCATGCATTAAACATAATATAAAGGTATAACATAAGCAACCCTAAATAATAGCTTTTCGGCTTTAATCCGATTCGGGATGCAAATAACAAGATCGAAGGTATCCGGGCTATCGGGGAATTTCGATGCATTTATAATCGTTATTAAGCTCTGTAAGGATTTCTTCGTCCCAACCGGGTTAATAATCGTTATCTTCCTTTGTTCGAAAGTAAATTGGATAATCGTTATCGTTATAGGCCGAAAAATGGAGAAGTCCGTACCTATTAACAAAGTCCTATTTAAAAGCTTCGGTTTTAAAGTATATTACCCGTTCTGGGGGTTCGCTAGATTTAGGGGTTTTCTACTTATAATTGTCGGAACGTATTTGGCCATATTTATAATATATTTCGCACTTTTGTATATCCAAATAACATTCGTATCCTAATCTTATAATTACCCTAAAGGTTAATTATCCGGGATAATATTTATAGGCTTTAGCTGTTTGATTTTGGCAAATCGGGTAACGCTCGTATTCTAGGTTACCGCTTGGTTTACAGTAAGTTATCGCAATAGTATATTCCTGTTAGAAAAAAATGGAATTAATTTCCTTTTCTTTTTTACTTTTATTATTTATTTTTTATTCGGCCGCTTAAACCTTTTTTTAAAGAATCCCTCCTTTTTTGGAATTCCTTTTAGCTAAAAAACGACATTCGTTTTTATAATAACTTTTCTTGCTACAGTTAAAGCATTTAACATTCGACTTATTCTTTCTGGGTTTCCTAAAAGTAATATTCGTTTCCTTTTAAATCCTGTCCTTGTTTTTATTTCTTTGGAACTTGCTACTAAAACTTCGATTATCCCTTTTTTTATCGGATCTCTTTTTTTCCAAGTACCTTTCAAAAATACGTCGATCGGCAATAATAACTTTATTAATATAACCCTAAAAAGGGCCAATCTTGGGCATTTTATATATCTTATCCTTAACTTATAATTTTAAGCTGTTATAAAAGGGATAAAACAATACGTTTTCTGGAAGATTGGAAACTAATACAAGGCGATTAAATTTAATTGCATATTCGGCTATTAACTTGGTTTACTAAAAAAAAAGTACAACTATTCGACCGTATATTGTTCTTTATCGGAATCTCCAAATAAAATTCGTATTTTTTCTTTAAAATGTTCATAATTACCGAAAATATAATTAATTAAGTCGGAAAATTGGTTAAGGTAATTTATAAGGTAATCGTTCATAATAAGTTTGAACCATAAAAAAACTTTTCCAGCAAGCAGTTAAAAAATAACCATCACCTTTTAATAATCCTCCGTTAAAAAATTTTCATAAAACTTAAGGTAAAATTTGGCCTGAACCAAAAATCCTTTTATATTTATGGTACCGTCGTAAAGTTTTAAAAGGGTTAACTTATAACCTTTAACCTTTAACATTCCATAATAAATAAAGGATAAAATAATATTTTCGCGGAATTAATTTGCGTCAAATAAAAGCAATATCGAAAACCTTTGTTATTAAGCAAATTTAGTATTTTCCCTTTTTACCGCCTAAAGTTCCGTTATTAAGGTACGCAGCTTGTCGTTAATCGTAAATTCTTTTTCCTTACCTTTCGGGCTATCGGATTCCTTTTTTTCCTTTTCCGGTTCGTTTTTCTAGACCTTAATGGTTTTCTTAAAAGCCGGAAAGGATTATTACAAAAAAAAAAAAAAGTCCTTCTTAAAACCGAATAATAAAAAGGGCCATATTATCGATTAAAAAAAAAATTTCTTTAATAAAGGGTAAAATATTTTAATCCAAATATCGATCCTTTACTGGCTAATAATGGCGATCGGATATGCCGTTTATCTTCTAAACGCCGTTTTGTAATATCGTCTTTACTGGATTCAGGAAAGCTTATACCTAACTGGGCCTTAAACTATTCGTCGGCTATTAATCAAAAAGCTATTAAAATATAACGAACCTGTCACATATCTACTTAAAAATGTAATTAATATCCGAAAGAGATTCTTAATTTGCAGGTAACAATAAGTCGAAAAATAATTTAATAAATTATTCGTTAAAGAAATTTGCGGACTTTTCCCTTAATCGAAAAACGATACCTTTAATTAAAAACTTAAATTAATAACTAAAAAACGAATCTATCTAAGTGTTATCTATATAAGGAAACCGTTCGTTATATATCCTCCTATTTTTTGGTAAATATGCCTCTAATCTATGTAATCTACCGTAATCTACCCCACTTGTCCTAAATCAATTAAATCACACTAGATCACCAAGGTCTTGGCCAGCTCCGTAGTTTACCCGGAGCTCGTCCGCGCTAGTCCTAAAGGAGCATTCTCATCTTGGAGAACCTTTGGTTCGTAACAATATGCCGTACTGTTAAATTTAATAATTAATTAAATAATATAGCCTTTATAAGTTCCAAGCTTTTATTTAATAATACTGTTAGGTTTAAGAAATATTCGTTTTACTATATTTTCTTTTATAAAATTTAATATCGCTTAATTCGTAAAAAGGTTTAATATTATAAAAGAGAGAAAATTGTAAAACAAATAGCACTTGATGTTAAAAATAACATACGATTTAATTAACGGCCTTTAATATAAGCTACGAATGAAAAATACCTGACCTATACGACGATATTAGTGTAAGATAAGGGATAGCTGTGTGCTGAGTAAGGTGATCGCCAACCAGTCGCAAAGTGAATTCCAAGGAGTGAATGTATTAGGTTATTTCCATCTGGCGTTTTTTAATGCTGCCAGATGGTTATTTATATTAATATGTGGGTCGGTGGCTGGTTAATTACTAGCCGCAAACTTATCGGGGTTATATTCTTATAATTACTCCCCTTTTTTTAAACTGTTAGTCCTTAACAGCGTTATTGTTTATACTTAACGTAGGCTGGGATATATGCAGATTGGGTTAGTTTTCAGATTATATTTTTATGTAATAATATCGTGTTATATTATAAGGTTGCCGTAATTATTGCTACATACTTATTTTGTATATCCGCCTAAGTATAATCCTAATCCGTTTTTTAATCTTATTATATTTTCTTCTTTTCCTAATTTTTTATTTCCGTTTTTTTCATGTATGCTTTCCGTTTAATTTTCCTCTTGCCTTATTTTTTACGATCTTTATTACATTTTATTTTGCGTATATTCTTTATCTGATTTCCGCCTATTATAACGATTACTTTCGAAACTTTTTACGAACGCTAATATTTTAATACGGATATCAAATAAAACTTTTTCCAGCGTTAAATCCTTAACGCTAACAGTAATTCGGATCCCGCTCGTTCGACGGGTGGCAATAAGCTGTACTATATCTATATAACGTAATGCCATTTTAATTACCGCGTTATCTACGTCTAAACTCCGGGCGTTCTTAATTACGTCGTCGCCAGTTATTACTATAAAATATCTTATACCATAAATATTTACTTTTAACGTTATTATTGACGCCATCTAATTTCCGTTTAGATTCCGACTATTTTTAAAAATGCAGTTTAATTTATTTTTAATTTCGCCGTCGAAAACTAAAACTTAATCGAAAATCTTAAAAAATATCGTACTAATAGTATACTATATAAGCGCGACTATATATTTACGATCGGTCGCCGTCTTAATATCTTTCAGAAAGTTAAATTTGCTTTTAAGGCAGCTATTACGAAAAAACATCGGGTTTTTATTATATCGAAGGACGATTTCCGAATGTTCGTTATAACTACGGAAACGCAATTTTAACGTCGTCTTTTAAGTTTACAAACCCAAGTTATCTTTGTAAATTTCCTGCTTTTCTTTTTACCGCTTTATAATGAATTTTCGAATAAACGCAATTTTATAATATTCCCATAAGCCAGAAAATTTTTAATAAGCGTTATATTATTACGCTTTCCGCCTACGAATAAGTTCCGCTTATTTTCTAACGCCTTAATAAAGCTTTAAATTTTTTTTTAAAAAAAAACTACGATTTTAATAATCCCTTACTGAATAAAGCTACTATTAAACCCTGATACCTTAAACACTTTAAAAATAACGTCCTTTTTCCGACCTTTAACCGATTATATTCCGATTACCTGAAACCGGCTCTTAAATAAAAATAAAACGCCCCCGAATTCCTTCCAAATCCTACGCCTACTAAAACTAACAAATGTATTCGTACGTTACCGTCGTATATTCTCCGATTAATTTCCTATATTTTAACGTTAATTAACGTAAAACTTAATAATTAAACGCGAAACTTAATTTCGAAATAAAAGTTCGATTCCTTTTACGTTATTTATTAAATTTTGTTCGGCTTTCGATTTATCCGCAAAAGATTTATAATTTAATTTTTCGTATTTGACTTTACTTAAATTCTTAATTTAATACATATATCTAATAATATCTAATCCGTTTATCTTCGTCCAGTATGCGACAAATAATTACTCGTCAAAAGCCCAAAAGTAACTATACAATTAAATTTTTAAATTTAATGCTTTAATATTATTTAAAGCTATCTTTTACGTTTTTATAATTACTCTGCAACCGTTTTCCAATTAAGTTATTATACCTTTACATATTTTAAATTATCCTACTTCCTATATACGCGCTTAATTTTCTTTTTATAATGTTACAATATTTTCGGCACATATTTGAAATACTTCTAAAATTCCTACGTATTATACTTAGCGGGCTAACCTTTTCATTTAATAAAATACTTACGCTGCTTCCGATCGTGCTTATAACGGTCGATATCCTTTATTATCTATTCTTTCTATTTATTTATTAGGTTTAATAATATTAATTAAACGTTACTTGGTTTCCGATTATGCTATTATTCTAACAAAAATACCGGAAATACATTATATATCCGCTAATACTTAATAAGCAAAATTACCCTATACGCCTAAAAGCTTATTCGCTTCTTAATCGTTACTCGGACGTAAGTAAATACAAACTTCTTATTTTTAGACCTAAAGTTCTTCGTCGATAGGCCTACTTATTACTCCAACTAAAATTCCATAGATATATAACGTTAATCGTAATACTTTTTCTAGGCTGCTACCGTTTTCTTTTAATGCTTGTACATCTTTCGACGGATGGCCGTAATTTTGTCGAACTGTTCCTTTATCCCTTATACCTACTTTTTAAATCGCTATAGAAAATATTTTACCATTTTTAGATAATATCCATATAAAGCTTTAAACGGAAAACGGCCGGTAAATGCATTCCGAATATTATTATACGCAAATTCTACATTCTATAATAATCTTATTTAATTATCTTAATGCTTATTTACGTAATTACGAAAGTAATATTTTAGTACCTAATAAATACGTTTAATTTATCCATTAGTTTGTAGGTAATATATAATCGATATCCGCCGTTTAATTTTTTATTCGTTACAAAATTTTGCCCAAAATTAACTGGTTAATAACTTATTTTTATCGCTAACAATTCCAGCCGGCGTTCCAAACCCGTACTTTACCTTATCGTAAAGGAATCGGGCTAGTTCGGCTATAGTTAAGGTTTTAACCGTAGAAATAAATAAAACTAATTTCGTAAAACGATCGATAATTACTAAGATCGCGTCGTATTTTAACCCATTTAGGCCTAAGCTTTTAAAAAGCCCTATAATAAAATCTAACGCGATTTTTTAAAAAAGTTGCTTAAATAATAGCAAGGATTATAATTGCCTATATAACTTATAACGTAACTTTATTATCTTTTAATAGCTTGAACATTACTTAATATATTTTCGAATATTATTCGCTATATTTTTTTTAATAAAACTTCCTAATTATCAGTTCCAATATGCGGGCGTACCCCATATATCCCGCCCTTAAATTATCGTAATACTAGCTAATCAGCTATTTCCGTAAAATGCCTTATGATAGGATTACAAATTTATCCCCATAATATAAAACCCTATTTAAATCTAAAAAATATCCCCCTTTTATTCCGGTTTAACGTCCGGCTATCCGTATTAGTTCTATAATATCCAAATTCTTGGTTTGTAACCCTCGAACCTAGTCGTAAAACTGTCGGGAAACCTTCGGTTAAAATACCGTTTCGTTTTTAACTAGCTTTTTTATTAAAAAACGTAAAACGTATTAGTTATAAATAATAACCTTAATACCAATTTCGTCCTTTCCAAACTTCGCGGAATCCGATCGTAATATAATCGCAATTTACGACTACTATCGTTTAACCGCTAATCGTATTACCGTTACAATTCGCGTTTGCATTGTTATACGTAAGCAATAAGTTTGGTAAGTATATAATTTCCTACTTTCCCTTTCCCTTCGAAAATTTCTTATAATCGTATAACGAAAATCTTCCGCTTTTTTTACGCGGATAATAATTACCTAAGTTTTCGCTACTTAAAATCTGTTTAAAAACTTTGCGGCAAGCAAATTTTGAGCCGTTTTTATAAAGTTTTTTACCCTTTTATAATTTTCCGAATCGCGTTATATACTTACGATTACTTTCCGTACGCTTTCCAGCATATCGTCCGTAAATTTAAACTTTTTAAATAAGGTAAGGATTATATCCCCGTATTTAATTTTCCCGAATATATAATTTAAATGTTTAAAAAATCTATCCGCCGGGTTAGCAGTACCCGGTCGGTATTAAATTTCGAAATCGAACTATAAAAAGCGGTAAACCTATCGGGTTAATTTTCCTTTTAAGTTACGCGCTAATACCTTTACGACATCCTTTAACGCTATGTAATCGGTAAGTATTAAAAACTTTTTCTCTATTTTTTCGAAGTATTAGCGTTAATGCTTTAAACTTTTTACTATCGCTAGTAATTTTTATTGCCTTATAATTTATCCGTTTTTTATTAAGGTAAACTTCCGCAACCAATATGCAATTAAGCGCTATTATCTTCTATATTTCTATAAAAATATTCCCGATATAGCTTTTACCGAAACGTTCGTTTCGACTTTAATATTTTTAGCATTATCCTAATATTGGAATATAATCGCAAACTAAAAAGCATCCTTTAAGGTTCGGAATACCTTTTGTACTTTTTCGGGTTAATAAAAATTTGCCTTTTTGTTTTATATACAAGGTCGAATGGGTTCAAGCCTTATTTTCCAGGCTGAGCCAAATACATAGAAAATCATTACACGATGTAATTTGCACGATAGATACTATATCCAGTACCTTCGAACACGATGTCTGATCAATGGTTTTCACGGTTAGGATAGATTGATACCTCAGTCCCATAAAGCTTCACTTTGAAGCCGCATGCGTAGTTGCCGATAAGCTTCGACCCTGATGAACTTTATGCCCGCTGGCTGGTTCGGCAGGGTCAGATAATATGACTTAGGAAATGTTAAGCTTTGCGCGGTAAACTTTAAGGATAAACCTTAACGGTAAACCTTAAAAAAAAACCTTAAAGGCAAACTTTAAAGGCAAACCTTAACGGTAAACCTTAAGGATAAACCTTAAAAGCAAACCTTAATGGTAAACTTTAATTACGCCGTACTGCGTATAAAAGGCTGGTATCTTTCCGAACCCTCGCCAGTTTCGATTATTCTTACGCCTTTTCGAATTACTTAAGATAACATGCCGCGTAAGTTCGAATATACGATACCGGTAATCCGTAACCGCAGGATTTTTACAGAAACTGTCGTATTAACAGTACATAATTCGCACAAAATTACCGGACGGGCTAAAACCATCGATACCATTATCGATCCCAAAAATCTTTCCTAAAGTGATCGATTTCGGTTGTTAATTTTCGGATACGATTTGATTCGCGAAAATAACGGGAATCGATTTTTGCAAAAATATATGGCGGAAAGTATGACAATTATAAGCGGAGTATTGGCGAAACTGGAAAGGGAACTGGAAGGGGAAGGCGGTAACCGGCTTGACAACTTCGAAGTTTAGATTTTGGAACGATGTATGGAGGACTACGAGCGATGGTTTGCCCGGCTGCTCCGGATTGCGAAGACCGTCCAGAATTTCGACAAGAATCGACGCGGATAGGAGCGGGATAAGGCAGTCTGAAGCCGCCTTGGAGTGAGATGCCTGCGAGAGGGATGGGTTTAGTGAAGCCTAGGAATTGAGGTAGTAATCTATCATTTTATCCAATTTTGTCTACACGGTCACGTCTCCTTTAGGGAGATTTTTGTTTTATATATATATATTTTTAAAAATCTTATAATAAGTTCCGTAATATGCGAATAATATATAATAAATTTCCTATAAAAGTTTGCAAACTTTAAAAAAACATGGATATTTCGAATTAATTCCGGTTTTTACTATGCTTTAATAGCGTTAACCTGTCGGCGGTGCATTCTTAAACTTTCAGTATTAATTACGAAGTTTAAAAACTTTATTCCTTTTTTAAAGAATTTGTATTTAAACGTTTTTGCAAACAGTTAATATTATAACAACCGTTCGTAAATTAATTAAAAATACTTCGCATATTCCTTTTCATTATCCGAATAAATAACGATATCGTCCAAATATACTATATATATATAATCTACTAGCCCAGTTAATACTTTATACATATAGCTTTAAAACGTAACTGGCGCGTTAATAAAGCCAAACGGCATAACGGTATATTCGAACTGGTCGTAATACGTTCGAAAGGCGGTTTTTTACTTATCGCCCTTCTTAATCCAAATATGGTAATACGTATTTTTAAGGTCGATTTTCGAAAATACCTTAACAGTCCTTAAACGGTTTATAACCTTTAAAATTAAGGGTAAAAAGTACCGGTTTTTTTATCGTAACTCGGTTTAATCCCTTATAATCGACGCACAGTCGGAAACTACCATCCTTCTTAAATATAAATAACATAAGTATTCCCGCGTCCGCTTTTGAATAACGTATTTTCCCTGCTTTTAAGTTTTCCCGTATGTACTTTTCGAACGTTTTCCGTTACGCCTCCGAAACGGGATAAATAAGCCGAAATAAAAACAACTTGCCAAGGATCAAATTTATTAAGTACTCCGCTTCCGGTAGTTAAAAGATTTCTCTCGCAACTTCTTCGAAATATACTTGCCAAAAATCCTTTAAGCAAACTAGGAATTCCGTTATTTCTTAATATAACTATTCCCCGAATTCCGGAATATTTAACTTATCAGCTAATCTTATTAAGTTGGTAATATAAACCTGCTTATCAAAAAGTACTAAGTCTGTAATCTCCTGGCCGTCGACCTCTTATAACGGTCCATATATTCATTAATACGTAACCGTATCTAATAAAATCCTTAATCTATCTATTCCAAGTCGAAATAATAAAAAATCAGGCGCCTTTCG
Organism: Monosporascus sp. mg162; assembly: GCA_004155945.1. Taxonomy (NCBI): domain Eukaryota; kingdom Fungi; phylum Ascomycota; class Sordariomycetes; order Xylariales; genus Monosporascus; species Monosporascus sp. mg162. Next base: position 267,508 of record QJNY01000006.1, read on the forward strand.
ATCGCGATATATCGCGAAATATATTTACCTAAATTCTCGTTCGTTCCCGTTACTATTTATTATGCTAACAATGATTTTATAAGCTCCGTAACATTTAATATATACGCTGTTGGCGCCGATAAAACCCGGAATATCTACGGAAATAAGTCGGAATTTAAGCTTCTTTACTAATCTTTTACTTATTATATTAACTTACGCCTCAATATTTATATCTACTTATACTGCTATATCCCCCGTACCTTTTTTAATAAATATTTTCCTTCTAAAGGGTAATTCTATTCCGACCGTTTTCCAGTTTTCTACCGAAATAAATTAAACGTATATGCCTATTTCGGCTCCTTTTTTGGGGCCACGTTTAAAAAGTAATCCGACTTATCGTTATTATACACTGTAACGTTTTATACCGCTTTTAGAAACTAATTTTCGTACGGTCGGAACGGTAAAGTCCTAATATCCCTTTTTAATTTGCAATCGGCAGCCTTATAACTTAACTTCTTACAGTTAAAGCATTTCGGGGAACCCCTATAAAAATTAAAAGTATTAAACCGTACGGATTTGCTTCGGTCGGAGTTGAATCGACGATTGTCCGAATTCCAAATATAAAAACAACCTTACTTCTTATTATTCCTTCGTAATACCTTTAATCGGTCCTTCCCTTTAAAGGCCCTTTTTTCAAAAAAGTTAAAATGGAATCGTTTATCCCTACTAATATTTTAACGGAAAATAATCGGTCCTTATTCGCCTTTTTCTAACCGTTTTAATAACGCTTTACTTTATTTGCTATATTATTAACTCGGTCCAACTTAACGCCCTTACGTAATAAAATGTTTTATAACCTTAACAATAACTTATAAAAGTAATCGAATACGAAGCGCTTATTATCCTAATTATTCTCCAGGCTTAAAACGTCTGTAAGCTTTATTTTATAAACCAAAAGTTTCCATTCGGCGTAAAAGTCCAACGGCAACTAATTGGTTCGTTATCGTAAATCCATAAACTATTCCCGATATTTTCGGTTAAAAAACCTAAGGTTCGAATAACTCTTTTTAATAAAGGTCTATAAATTTTCCATTTTCAGCTTTTTTTTCGTAATCGAAATAATTAAATATAACGCGGTATAATCGCTAAACGCTTGCAATAAAAACGTTTATATAGCCCATAACCTACTAAATATAAATAATTACATTTCATCCTAACCGTTCGGCATATACCTCGGTTACGGCTTTTATCCAATCTTTTTTTTTTCTGATCGACGAACGCTCGGTAAACTTCGGGCAGTTGTAATACGCTACTCTTTTATCGCCTTTAGGTTTTTACGTCGACGTAGCAAATAATTTATAAAGCTTTATTTTTTCGGCCTATATAATCGCTTGTTTTTCGGCCAGCTGCTGGAAAAATTCCGAATGTTACTTATTCTGTTAACGAATAATTTCCAAAATCTATTCGTTGCTAAAAGATTTAAATTTCCCTTATATTAAGCCCTAAAGCGTTACTATCGTATTACGTTCGTTATCCGACCGTTCGATTAACGGTTATTGGAATATGCTTTAACTAGGTACGCGAAGTAATTTATACTTTTAAGAAACGTCATCTTCTTATTAGAGCTTTATAACAGGTTTTCCTATATGCATTTATATCGTAACCGATCGTAACCGATCGTTCGTCGATCGGATTCAGATTTATATTTTCTCCTGCAGGTAAATTAAGTTCGTTTTATAATTTACGTATTTTGCTTTTAATAACTTTCGCGTTACTTTCTATGGTAAAGATAAAAAAATTATAAAATAAGAGATAGCTATATACTGAATAAGCTGATCGCTAACAAGTTGCAAAATGAATTCCAAGGAGTAAATATATTAGGTTACTTCCATCTAGCGTTCTCTAATGCTGCCAAATGGTTATTTGTACTAGTATATAGGTCGGTGGCTGGTTGGTTACTAGCCGCAGACCCATCGGGGCTGTGTTCTCACAATTAGAAATATATTACCTCAGCTAGCTCAGGTCTCGCTCGCTAGTTCTTTAATTTTTTTCAAAGTTTTTCAATGTACTGCGCCAAGACGCTAGAAATTAACCAATCAAATGCCGTATTCCCGTAACTAGCGAGCGAGGCCTGAAGTCAGGTTGTACGAATAGCGGTTCTGTTTTGGGCGTCGCTACTAAAATCATCAATTTTCCTTCCATTTCTTTTAAGAAATCCAAAAAGTAAAAAAATATAGTTACGTAATTAATTTAAGTCTATTAAGTATAAAACTGGAAATAAACGTGGAATATAACTTAATATGCATATAAGAATTTTTTTAATCTTTTTCGGGTAATAATTGCAGCCAATACGGCCAAGTTCATACCTGGAAAATGGACAACCGCAACGTTCTCATCACTGCGACGCAACAACCACCGGTCGTACTATCGTGCACCGGGCTTCTCTAGTATATTCTGTATAGGAAAAGTCCGTATATCAATTTTTTCGGACGTACAGATTATGGTTATTGCATCGCAGCTATGAGAAAGTTGGGGTTAATTGAATCCGAAACGCCCTCCTTGCTACGATGCAACAACCACCGGTCGCAACATTCTGCCGTGGACCTTCCAAGGGTAATTCAGTATAGGAGAAGCCCGTCCTGTCAGCTAGCAGGAGGTGCGCTAGCACCCTATATACGGAAAGGCTCCCTCTGATCAGAACGTATAGGTTCCGTGACTAGACTCCATAAAATAGCAGTGCGCGATTTAGAGCACCTACAGCTAGTTATCCAATATAACACAAATAATGTCCCCTACATCTAATAATTAAGAGTTTTATTCGCTTAAATCGCGTTATTATTAATTAATCAACTGCTGCTAAGACGATATAAGCTGTATATTAATAGCAATTACCTATATACCCGATTATCCACAATGGCGATCGTACTGTCGACGTCTTCCGTCATTTACAAACGACCTAAGGACTGGAATCGTTTTAAAGGCGAATTTTAATCAAGAGCGTACGCGCTTAGTATTTGGCGGTATATCGACCTTAATCAGGATAATGTATGGCCTGTCGAACCTACAAAACCCAATATAACCTCCTATCCGAAAAAGCTAGTTCGTTAGATAACGATACGAGCAGCTAATTTTTTCTTCGAAGGAACTATATAAGCCGAAAAAATCGATTATACGGGTTACTTAATAAATACGCTTAAGATAAGGATAAAAAGCAAATAAGCTTATACCTAGAATTTTGCGATATATACTTACGAAAATTGGAAGTACGAAAACTTTTGTAAAAAAATTAACGACCTTACGAAATAGATTTTAAAGTCGGTATTTCCAGCAATTAAAGAGACGATATTTTCTTTTCAAAAAGATTTAAGAGAATAATACGTTATTTGGCCGAATTCGGCAAGGTGTATAACAGTAGGTTTATAAACAATATCTAACGAAAGTACGGAAAAAAAATTAAAGCAAGCTTCGAAGTTAACCGAAAAAACTAAACGAATAAATCGTAAAGTGGTGAGAAATAATAGTTTAGAATAGCGTTATAACATTTTAAAAACGAAAATAACGATTATATAGACTAACGACTTATATATAATTTTAGCTTTAATTATGGAAAATTAAACGATTACCTTTTAAATGGTAAAAAAAAGCCGAGATCGATAATGGTACGATTAATTACCAAAGGGTAGCTGCTAACTGTTTGGATTATTCGACGTTAACTTATCCTTTATTTATGTTACGAAATATTAAGGTAACGTTTTTAACTTTTTAAAGGATTTTAGCAAGTTCTTTTAATTAAGGCAATCCTAATTAGGAAAATACTAAGGATACTAACCTTTTACCGTAAGGAAAAACCTTAAAGCGTAAGTCGAAACGTGGCGGTTATAGAAGTTTTTAAACGGACCGAAACGGAAGCAAACGGAAATAATAAGAATCGGATATTTAACGTATTCGTTATAAAGTTTGCTTAAACACTTATTATACTTTAACCTAATGCTTTTATGTATTTTTTAGCAAAGTTTTAAAAGGTTTCTGTTTTAAACATAAAATAATTGTATATATCCAAAGTCGGATTGCTCCCGATCAGTTTTTAAAAAAAAAGATTAAACGTTTATTTAAGTCTATAAAAGAGCTAATTAGTTAAGAAACTGATTAATTTTTATATAAAGTAAGGCAAATCCTGGCGTACTTTTGATTTTTAATTAACGTACTATAATAAACGTTACGTTTTACCCCTTAAAGAATTTATTAATTCTGGATTTAGGGTCTATAATCCATATTTTTAACTTAATTAACAAGATCTTAAATTTCAGGATAACTGTACAAAGCGACGAGATGTACGTAAGTAACAGCTTCGTACCGATTAAGGGGTACGAGAAGGTTGATGTGGTACTTCGAAGCCTTAGCGGTACGAAAACGTTACGTCTATACGACGTAGCTTATTACGAGAGCTTCGTATGTAACCTAATGTTTTTCCGGCAACTGCGGAAAAAAAGGTACTGGTAAGATAATAAAAGAACCAATAATTGTACTCGAAATAAGTACGATTAAGTAATTGTTACGCTAATAAATAAATTTAATTAATTCGTTATTAAAGATATTGATATAACAGCTATTTATACAGCCTTAGTAGCTTATAAACGAAACGTTAATTTATATATAACGAAATTATTACAAATCGGTAACAGTACAATATAGCACTTAAAATTAAGATATTTAGAGCCCGAAATAATCGCCTAGTTGCAATCTTATACAAAAAAAGTTTGCTTAAAAGGTTTTATAACAGTCGAATGCCAAGTATATAGTAAGGCGAAGGCCAAGAAACTAATACGCCGCGAGCCGAGGGAAAAAGCTTCCCGATCAAGATAAAAAATCGTTATCGATTTTACAGATTTCGAAAAAAACCCTAAAGGATATAAATACGTTATATTTGATACCGACAGGTACTTAGCCTTTATTTAGGACTTTTACTTTAAAAATCCAAAGTAAAATATATTAATTATAACGTTTCGGCGTTTTTTAAAAGTTCTTAAAAATTAGGACAAAGTTTTTCCATAGGTATTCGAATGCAACAACGAGATCTTGAAAAATTATCAACTTCGAAATATGTTCCAGTCGCTTCCTTATAATATTAAACTTAAGCCTTTAATACCGCATACTCAGGCCTAGAACGAGGGTGCAGAACGCTTAAGGGGTATAATTAAGGAAAAAGTGATTACGATACGAAATGGCGTTAAGTTACCTACGTTTTTAATCGTATATATCTTTAAAGCTGTAGTATATTTGTATAACCGTACCTCCAAATACGCACTTTTTTGGCAAAGCCCATACGAAATTTACTACATTTACCTGGCGTACAAAAACGGCGTTACAATATTTAATCGGAAGTTTTAACAAGTCTACCGGCGAATGTATAGCTATGTAGCTTACTGTTATAATAACTGCCGTCATAAAGAAAAAACAAAAACTTTAAAAGCTAAATTCTAAACCATAGATTGGCTACTTCGTCGGCTACCAATTTACGAATATCTACGAGATCTAGAACTATTAATCAACAAGGTTATTACTATTCGAAACGTACAGTTTAACGAAAAGGCTACCTTTTTAAGTAATATCAAAAACTTAAAAAACGACCTTGTGTACGTTATAGAAAAAAGTTTTAAAAGTTATTCTGATAGGTAAAAATACTTAATTAGGCTAATAGCTACTTAATACATATATACGAGAAAGATAAAAATATAAGGGGAATAATTTAATTACCGGCTAAGTAAAAAAATAGCTTTAAAAAGGTACTAACGTAAAAAGCGTACAGATTAAGGAAAAATAAAACTGTTCGTAAGGGATTAATTATTCCTATACGACCGTTATGTTCGAATTATTTTTATTCCTTAGTTTATTACTTCCGTTAGCGTTTGCATTAATAATTATTACGATTATTACGCCGACGGAAAAAATAAAAGTAACCCTAAATTCCCTTTATATTATTTAACCTAAAGTAATGGTAGAAAACGAAGGTACTTTCCGGGTAATAAACGTAAGCACCCCGTATGTTTCGTATTAAAAAGTTGTTATTCGAAACAAATACAAAATATAGAAAGTTGTATTTAATACAGGACGTTTAGCTTTTTTTGTAAGTATATACGATAACCGGCCGGTAAACTGCGGAAATTTAAGAAAATGAATTACCCGAAGTATGCGTTACCTTAATCGGAAAAGTTATAATATTTTGGCATATAAAAAGGCATTTAAATCGCTAAACCGGATATATAGGCGCAATTTACCGTTACCGCCGCGAAGTTATAAAAAGCTAAATATATAGCTGTAAAGGAAAATATTTCGTAAAACCGAAAAGGTTTATTTATAAAGCTATAAGGAAATGTAATTTTAGAAAGCCGTTGATTATTTTTTTGCTAAAGGGAAATAAATGCTAAGGTATATGTAAATGTACGTTTACAGGTTTAACAAACATAATTAGTTGCAAAAATGCAAGGTACGTTTCGTCGTACGGGGCGATGAATAGCTTAAAAATGCTGGTAGCAATATATATGTATTTATATTAACTGGAAAATCGTTTTAAGTTTTAATCGTTATTACGGTTAGGTTTAATCTAGAGCTTAAGAAATATAACGTTATAAACTCTTTCGTTAACGGCAACTTATTTACGAAGTATATATAAAAACGCCCTTAAGGTATCCGTAATATAGCAAGAAACTTTTAATTAGAAAGGCTTTATATAAGTTAAGGGAATTACTTTTGCTATGGCAGAAAAACCTTACTAGGATACTTACAAAATTAGGACTTCGCCCCGTGCCTTACGAACCTAGTTGTTTTATTCGTTAGAGAATGTTTATCTTTTTTTAATAGACGATATTATTATAGTATACCGCAAGAAAGATTAAAACGTCGTCGGTTAGTTGATTTAACAGATATAAGAACGGTATACTTTTATAGGAGATAAAGATTTATAATGGTTTTTCGGTATCGAGATAATTAGAAATAAAGCTGAAAGAAAAATTTAGCTATTTTAATCCGACTTTATAAATACGTTGGTTAACCTAGTCCTAAAAAAAGTTTAAATAACTTTCCAAATATACTAATAATAAGCGTCGAGCTATTGCAGAATCCTGATCTGGCTTATTTAAATTTTATTAATAGATATTAAAAAAAGATCGGTTTTATTTTGTACGTGGTAATTAATCCGCAACCTGATATAACCTTTACGGTATCCCAATTCGCCCGATTCAACCTAAACCTTAATAACGTATATTATAAAGCCGCCGATCGAATTATATTATACCTGATCGAAAATAAGACGTTAACATCACAGTTTAAAGATAAAGATTTGTTAAATACTTAAAACGATACTTTTTTCGTAGATAATACGATCGATCGAAAAAGTTCCTAAGTTTATGTTATCTTATTATTTTGAAAAATAATAAGATAATAACGTAACAGACAAGCGAGCGAGCCGGACAAGCGAGCGAGCCGTTTCTGGGCACTCCGCAACAATGCACCTCAATAACTCAACTACAATACATCAAACCAATTCAAATCAATCGAATGCTTGTTTACTAACTATATCTCCAGCTTTTTTCCAAGTATGCACATTATCTCAAGGCTTATTGCGGATGCCATGTTGCCATTTCTTCCTCTTAACCCGTATGCGACCGACTACTTTCAGCAGCTGCTAACAGCAATTCTTCGGCATAACCTTTCTGCTGGCTAAAAGAATTCGTTTATTCTATATAGCAAGTATTCCTCTTACTGGGAAACGTCTGTTTTAATCGTATAATTGCGTAGGTCTGGAGTTATTGCGAAATCAAGCCCGATATGCCCTGCTATACGCCCTGCCACACGCCCCGCAAAACGCCCCGCGAAACGCCCCGCACGGACCTCCCCATGCCCCTAACGCGCTTCTAACACGCTCTCAACGCGTTCTATAACACGTTCTCCGACGTATATCTTCAACGTATTAAAGCCGGATAAGAAATGCTCGCGTATCTGGATTAAAGATTCGGTCGAAAATAGTTATCTAGTCGGTCGGCTTTAATTCTTGCGAAATGGAGGTAATATTAGCTTGGACGCGTTAAGGGGTGCTCGGTCGTATACGGCTTAGAAAGAAGAAATGGCAATATGGCCTCCGCAATAAGCCTTGATATAATATGCATACTGGGAAAGCAGCTGGAGATATAGTTAATAAACAAGCATTCGATTGATTTAAGTTGATTTGATGTGTTGTAGTTAAGTTATTGAGGTGCATTGTTGCGGAGTGCCCAAAAACGGCTCGCTCGCTTATCTGATACGTTAAGCGAATAAGCAAAATATAATAATTACTTTTAACGTACTACACAAGTAAGCGGCACACACAAGTAAGCGGCACACTTTTCTTAGCCATTCCAGCTACTTATCTTCAATCGTCCAATATTCAACACTAATATTATGGAACGCCTTACAAAAAAAGCGAAAATAAACTTAGCTATTCAAGCTAAAAAACGAAACCCGAAACTTAGTTATGAAAAGCTTGGTTCTATCGATAAAGTTCCATTTTCTACCTTAAAAATGCAATATAACGGTCGATGCGTCCGAGCCGATATTAACCCTCTTATGTAAAGATTGACGGCGACCGAAGAAAAATCGATTGTCGACCGAATCCTTAACCTAGATACGTGAGCGTTTCCTGTCCGGCTTCAGCACGTTAAAGATATGGCCAATCTATTGCTGGCCCAACGCGTTCTGGAACGAGTTGGAATTAACTGGGCGTCGAACTTTGTTAGACGGCAAAAAAATTCCAAACGCGTTTAAATCGGAAGATCGATTATTAACGAGTTCTATACGAAAATCCAGAAACGTTTCGCAAATGGTTCGAGCTTATTCGGGCCATTATCGCAAAGTACGGCATCGCAAAAAAGGATATCTATAACTTCGACGAGATTGGATTTTTGATAGGGCTTTTTATAACAACGGGCATAGTAATTACCAATGCCGAAAAACGTACAAAACTTAAATAAATGTAATAAAAGAATAAGAAATAAGTTACAGTTATCCAAGCTGTAATTTCCAAGGTTGGGCTATACCGTTATTTATTATTATAACGGGAAAGAATTATCTTAAATCCTAGTACCGCGATAATTTACTGCCAGCAGCCGGTTAAAAAGTCGCATTAAGTAATAATAGCTGGACAATAAATAAATTAAGTCTTAAATAGATCCAGTATTTTAATAAACATATTCGGACGCGTACGAAAGGTTCGAAACGTTTCTTTATTTTCGACGGCTATAAAAGTTACCATTCGATGGAATTCGAAAAATACTGCGCCAATAACAACATTATTACGCTTTATATATCCGCGCATTTTTGGAATCGGCTTTAACCTTTTAATATATCTTGTTTTCTATTTTAAAACGCGTTTATTCGCGGTACATCAAAAACTTAATAGGACGTTATTATACCTATATTGCCAAAGAAAATTTCCTTGCCGGCTTTTATAACGCGTTTTAAGCTGCTATAACGTTTGATAATATCAAATCTGAATTCGCGAAAACTGGTCTTGTTCTATTCGATCCTAATAACGTTCTTTCTGAATTAAAGGTTCTTCCAGTTGTACCTATGCCGACCGTCTCCCCGTTAACCTTTGCCGGTTTTATTCGTTCCCCGCCTGCAAAAACTCTTAAGAATATCAAAAAAGTAACGCGGTAATTACGTTATTTGCAGAAAAAAATTAAAAATCAACAAGATAGCTCGTTAAGTAAAATGGCTAAATCGGTTCGTCTTTTAATTAAAAGTTATATATTAGTTTTATACGAAAATATTCTTTTTCGAGAAAAAGTTACCTAATTGTGCAAAACGAACTACATCTTAAGAAAAAGTTACAAAACTAAAAACAAACCTTTTTTTAAAAAAAAGGAACACTTATTATATAAAAGGAACAAGCTTTTCTGGCCTAAAAAAAGGAGATGGTAAAAAAATGCAGCTAACAGTAGCTGGAAGCGGTCGTTATAAAAAGATTAAAACCAAGAAACAGAAGTATGGCGTTTACAGCAAGCCCGGGCATAATGCGCGTACTTGTGAAGAAGTTGTAAATACGTTTAGCGAAAAAGAATCCGATTAATTTTAATTAATGCGATATGTTGTGGTTGAGTTATTTGAATTTGTTATTGCGAGGTGCTAAAAAGTGTGCTGCTTACTTATGTGTGCCGCTTACTTGTGTGGTACGTTATAGCAAAAGCGGAATTATTATCCCTTACGCAGGTTACAAAAAAAGCTTTGTTTAGCTTTTAATTAATCAAAACGTTTGGAATTACTCTGAATACTGGACCGTTAAATATATAGTGCGATAATTAATAGACGATACGGTTTATCAACACCGACGTCGCCTTATTATAAACGAAACTGCGGCATATAGATATATATAACCACTGGCTACGAAAAGCCGTAAAAAAGAACGTGATTAAAATAGATTATATATCTACGAGCGATATGCTGGTTGATGGGCTAACTAAGGCCCTGATACGCGAACTCTTTAAGTACTTCAAAAAGCAGCTAGAATTAATAGATATTACGGAAGCCTTCGATTGGTGGAAAAACAACCTGCGGGTGGTTTCAGGTAAGGGAGTAGCCGATTGAAAGAGTGCAATCGCCGGAGGAAAGGTAAAATTGAAAGCTATGGCTTTAGGAAATGAAGAAGTAAAATGATTAACGCCGTAACTAGGTCAAAGCGTTAAAGGAATATATTAGCTAGCAAGGGGTACGCTAGCACCCCATATATGGAAAGGCTCCCTCTAATCAGAACATATAGGTTCCGTAACTAGACTCCATAAAACAGCAGTGCGCGATTTAGAGCACTTGCAGCTAGTCATCCAATACAACACAACTGATATCTCCTATATCTGATACGTCCAGCTATTCTTTTGGCCGTACGGGTTGTGGTTGTTGCGTCGTAGCCATAAGGGCGTTACGGTTAAGAGGGGATGGGCAGAAGGAAAATTTTGATTTGTTTCTTTAATATCTCTGCCAAATTCACCCCGATTAGAAAGTTATATATATAGTTAAAAAACCCTTTTAAAGCTATACATAATTACATTTTTTATTATTTTCCATTTATTTTTATTATTGTTATATTTGCCAGTCTCTCAGTTAGATTCTCAAAGATTTATATGGAAACGTACATAACGGAGCCCAAAATTCACAACTTAACATTAGGCCCTATTTTTGAGGAAAAAGTGTTTTTGTAGGTCTTTTTCTAATTGGATTAGCGGGATACCTGGAACTACTGTGGGTCTCCAAATCCTTAGCTACAGCTGGGCCTACGGCGCTGTTATTCATCAAAAATAGGGCCTGATTTTAATGAGGTAGGAAATATACCACGAAATTTTTTAAATTATTTTTTACATTAAACATTAACTTTATTTTTACCCAAGTTTCTTCTCTAGGAAAGCTGATATGATTACTATTATATTGGAAGCCTAAAAAGAAACGCGTTAAGGCAGTTCGCACTTATTTTCAACGCTTACTTGGGAAAAATTCAACTTAGAAATACTAAAGGTTTTAATAAACTTTCCGAAATTTATCCCAGCTTTAAGAAAAAAAAAAAAAAAAAAAAAAAGAAACAGAAAAGTGTCTAAAATATATATGTCAATTGAGACGAAAAGGAAAAGTCAGCCTAAAAGCCATCAGAACTTAGATAAAAAAACTTCATATTCGATGTTGTTTAGGTATTAAAGCAAGTAATTTTTAGAATTTAACACACTAACGATAATAATATAACAAATATCTTTAGTTGTAATCTTAGAGACGCTGCTAAAAACCAATTAATCGGTTTAAACGACCGTCAACTTTTATTTACGTTAATAATACAATCAAAATGAATATTCAATAATAAGAACATTATTAAAAAAAACGAAGATGATACATTTTAAAAAAAAAGCAGAATTAATGAAAAAGAAAAGCGGAATGCTTTAATTTTTAGCTTTTATAAAATATAACTAGAACTTATAAAAGTGAAAACTATTTAATTAATAAATAAATATAAATCAAGTTATCTGTTTTAATTAGGAGAAAATAAGATATATTATAGAACTATATAAAACAGAGAATAGACGAGGAAGTAGACTTCAATTTTAAAAAGCTAGGCTGAAAAAGATACAAGGAATAAAACTATTTACATAATTTAAGCAAAAGATAATTATTACTCTTCGTTCGAGGTACGACAGAAATTTAAAGAAACCGAAACATTTTCTTACGCAGTTATCGAACGATGTTAATTTATTATAATAAGATAGCTGATGAAATATTAAAAATAAAATATAGATTTAACCTTCAGGAGAACTCGGTTAATATAGAAAGATTTATACTTTTAATTGTAACGATATCCAGATATTGCTTACTATAAGTCGCCTCAGCAAGCTCAGGCCTCCCTGGCTTGTTTACCGAATGTACTGCTGTATCACGCTAAAAACTAACCAATCAAATCCCATAAAACCGTAACAAGCCAGCGAGGCCTGAGTGATAGTTGCGCGAGACAAGAGTTCGTTTGGCACTTTGCTACCAAAATCATCAACTTTCTTTCCGTTTCTTTAAAAGAATTAAAAGATTAATATAAAAAGAAATGATTACGTAATCAATTGAAACCTGTAAAATATGGAACGAGGTATATGCGTCGAATATAAGCTAATATGCATATAGAAATTTTTTCAATTTTTCGGGTGACAATTGCAGCTAATACGGCCAAGTTCAAACCTGGAAAATGGACGACCGCAACGCTCTCATCACTGCGACGCAACAACCACCGGTCGTACCATCGTGCACCAGGCTTCTCTATTATATTCTGTATGGGGAAAGTCCGTGTATCAATTTTTTCGGCTGTACGGGTTGTGGTTGTTGCGTTGCAGCCCTGAGAAGGTCCCGGACTTGATTGACCGGGACGCCCTCATGGCTGCGACGCAACAACCACAACCCGTACGGCCAAAAGAATAGCTGGACGGGCTTCTCCCATACTGAATTACCCTTGGAAGGCCCATGGCAAAATGATGCACGCGGTGGTTGCGTTGTTGTAGCCATGAGGGCGTTCCGGTTGAAAGGTCGGTGCTAATCAAGAATTTTAACTTGGATCTCCAATATCTCCACCAAGACAGTTCCGATTGGAAAGCTATATATATGGTTAAAAAGCCCTTTTAAAGCTGTATATAACTTTATTTTCTATTATTTCATAATAATTTTTATTGGTTTTATAGTTGCTAGTTTCCAAGATCGATTTTCGAAAATTTGTATAGGACGCTGCCAAACGTGTCAGCTAGCAGGGGGTGCGCTAGCACCCCATATACGGAAAGGCTCTCTCTGATCGGAACATATAGGTTCCGTGACTAGACTCCATAAAATGAGGAGTGCGTGCTTTAGAACGCCTGCAGCTAGTCATCCAATACAACACAACTGATATCCCCTATATCTGACAATTAAAAGTCTCATTCGCTTAATTCGTATTATCTATCAATTAATCAACTGTTGCTGAAACAATATAAGCTGCATATTAGTAGCAATTATCTGTATACTTATTAATTACAATGGCGACCGCATTAACGACGTCCGCAGTTATCTATACTGGTCCTAAGAACTGGAACAAATTTAAGAACAAATTCAAAACCCGAGCCAAGGGATATAACCTATAAAACTATATTAATCCTAATTAGAACGTTTTATAACCTGTCAAACCTATAATACCAGTTATTACCTCTTATCCAAAAAAACGAATTCGTTTTCAAACGCGAACTAACACTCCGACCATTATAACCTTATCTTTATCCTTATCCTCCGAAGGAATTACCGAAGAAATCGATTATACGAGTTATCCGACGGATATACTCGAAATAATGACCGAAGGCAGATAAGCTTATAATTAGGACTTTACGACCTATACCTATCTAAACCGAAAATACAAGACTTTCCGAAAAAAACTTTAACGAGCTTATAAAATAGGTTCTCGACAGCGTTTCCCTATCGATTAAGCAAACCTGCTTAAGTTTAAATAACGACCTTAAAGGCTGGTACGCTAAATTATAACAATCAAGAAAGGTTTACGATAGCCGATTACTTATAAACACCAAACGCGAATACGAAAAACGATTAAAGCAGGCCCCGAAAGCGGTTAAAAGATTTGATAAATAAATAACAAAATAGCAGGAAATCATGGCCCAAAGCTAACGCCACGGAATCCTTAAAACAATTATGCCAGTTATCTGAAGGAATTAATTATATATAGCAATAGCGCCGATTATACCTAATTAGTCGAATTTATTTATGCTTTTTAAACAGGATAAAATCGAAAAAGGAACGATTAATTATCTGGAAATTGGGGTTAATCTTTTAAATTACTAAACCATAACGAATTTATAACAGTTAGCAAAAAACGTTAAAGCAACGTTCCCGACCTTCCATAAAGCCCTAGCAAACTTTTCTGGTTAGGACAATCTTAATTAAGAAAAAACTAAAGATATTAATAATCAGTTACGTAATAAAACCTTTGCCGAAAGGCCGAAACGAAATAATCGTAAAGGTTTCTAAGTAAACCGAAATAATAACAGTAACAAACAAAAACGCTAAAAATTAAACGTATAAAGGATTCGGTACAAAACGTGCTTAAATCTTAGATATACGTTACCCTAATACTATTACGCGTTCCTTAATAAAGTTCCAGCAAAGTTCAAGCTTAATAAGGAAATTTTAACATTAATTTACAACCGGATTACTTCCGATTAATCTTTAACGGAAAAAATTAACCGTTTGTCGAAAACTATAAAAAGATTAACTATTTAAAAGATAAATTAACTTTTAAAGGAAGTAAAACGAATACTAACGTACTTTTTAATTTTTGATTAACGCAATACGATAAACGTCGCGTTTTACCCTTTAAAAAAATTCGGCCATTCTGGACTTAAGGTTTACCATATACATTTTTAACTTAATTAGCAGGTTCCTAAATTATAGGACGGCGATTCAAAGCGACGGTATGTACGTAGAGAATAGTTTTGCCCCGATTAAAGGATATGGAAAAGTAAATATACTGCTTTAAAGCCTTAAAAGCCCTAAAGCGTTACGTTTATATAACGTAACTTATTGCAAAAACTTCGTATGCAACTTAATATCTTTTCGGCAATTCCAAAAAAAAAAAGGTATTAATAAAACAACCGGGGAATTAACAACTTTATTCGAAATAAGTATAATTAAATAATTGCTACGTTAATAAATAAGTTTGATCAGTTCGTTATCGAAAATATTAACGTAATAGCTATTTATATAACCCTTATAGCTTATAAACGAAACGTTAACTTATATATAACGAAACTATTACGAATCGGTAACGGTACGATATGGCACTTAAGATTAAAACATCCAGGGCCCGAAATAATCGCCCAGTTGCAGTTTTATATAAAGGAAGTCCGCTTAAAGGATTTTACAACAGTCGAATACCAAATATGTAGCAAGGCGAAAGCTAAAAGGCAAATACGCCGCGAACCGAAGGAAGGAACTTTCTAATTAAAATAGCAAATCGCCATCGACTTTATAGATTTCGAAAAAAAACTTTAAAGGATATAAATACGTTATGTTCGTTATCGATAGGTACTTAGGATATATCTGGAATATTTATTTGAAAAATCGAAAGCAAGATATATTAATTATAGCGTTCCGATATTTCTTAAAGGTTTTAAAAAATTAGAACAAGGTTTTCTTACAAATGTCCGAATGCGATAACGAAATCTTAAAAAATTACCAGCTTCGAAATATGCTTTAGTCGCTTTTTTTTAATATTAAACTTAAACCTTTAGCACCTTATATCCAGGCTTAAAATAAGGGTGCAAAGCGTTTAAAGGGTGTAATTAAAAAGAAAGTAACTGCGATACGAAATAACGTTAAGTTACTTTCGTTTTTAATCGTATATATCTTTAAAGCGGCAGTATATTTATGTAACCGTATTCCCAAATACGTATTTTTTTAGCAAAGCTTATACGAGGTTTATTATATTTACCTAACGTATAAAAACGGCGTTGTAATATTTGATCGGAAGCTTTAATAGGCTTATTTGCGAATATATGGCTATATGGTTTATATTATAACAGTTGCCGTTATAAAAAAAGAATAAAAATTCCAGAAATTAAACTTTAAAGTATAAATTGGGTTTTTCGTCGGTTACCGATTTACGAATATCTACGAAATATGGAACTTATTAATCAATAAGGTTATCGCTATTCGAAACGTACTGTTTAATAAAAAGGTTATTTTTTAAAGTAATATTAAAAACTTAAAAAATAACCTTTTATACGTTACAAAAAAAAAGTTACAGAAATTACTGCGATAAGTAAAATTATTTAATTAAAACTTAAGTTATCCAAATATATAAATACAAAAAAAAAAAAAAACGAAAACTTAAGGGGAATAATTTAATTACCGGTTAAATAGGAAAGATAATTTTAAAATAATATAAGTATACGAAACGTACGGAATAAGGAAAAACAAGCTTATTCGCATAAAATTGATTAGTTTTATACGACCGTTATATTCGAACTATTTCCGTCTTTTAACTTATTACCTTTATTAACGTTTACTTTAATAACTGTTACGATTAATACGCTAGCGGAAGTAATAAAGATAACCTTAAGTTTTTATCGTTTTGTTTAATTTAAAATAACGGTAAAAAACGAAAATACCTTACGGGTTATAAACGTAAGCTTTCCGTACGTTCCGTATCGAAAAAATAGTTATCAATACGATTATAAAATATAAAAAACCGCGTTTAACGCAAAACGATTAACTTATTTTGTTAATACGATCGATAATCGGCCGGTAAGTTACGGAAATTTAAGGAAAATAATTATCTAAAATACGTACCACTTTAATCGGAAAAGCTTTAATACGAAAATACATAAAATCCTTAAGTCGCGAAACCGGGTACATAAACGCAATTTACCGCTACCGCCGTAAGGTTATAAAAAGCTAAATACATACTCGTTAAAGGAATTATTTCGTAAGGCCGAAAAAGCTTACTTATAAACTTATAAGAAAATATAATCTTAAAAAATTATTAATTAATCTTTTGCTAAAAGAAAATAAATCTTAAAATATATATAAATATATATCTATAAGTTCGACAAATATAACTGGTTACAAAAATGCAAAATACGTTTCGTTATACGGGATAATTAATAGCTAAAAAATATTTATAATAATATATACGCATTTATTTTAGCTAAAAAGTTATTTAAAACGTTAATTATTATCGCGGCTAAATTCGACCTAAAGCTTAAGGAATATAACGTAATAAATGCTTTCGTTAACGCTAATTTACCTTATAAAATATATATAAAAATACCCTTAGGATACCCGTATCGTAATAAAATTTTCCTAATTAGGAAAATATTATATAAATTAAAAAAATTACTTTTGCTTTAGCAAAAGGAATTTATTAAAACTTTTAAAAATTTAAAACTTAACCCCGTTCCTTATAAACCTTATTATTTTATTCGTTAAAAAATACTTATCTTTTTTTTCGTAAACGATATCGTTACGGTATACCGCAAAAAAGATTAAAACTTCGTCGATCAGATAATTCAGCAAATAAAAAAACGATATACCTTTACAAAAAGCGAAAACTTACAGTAATTTCTAAAGATCGAAATAATCAAAAATAAAGCTAAAAAAAAATTTAACTTTCTTAATTTAAGTTTATAAATAAGCTAATTAACTTAATTTTAAAAAAAAGTTTAAATAATTTCCTAAATACGTTAATAATTAACGTCGAGCAAATACCGAATCTTAATTTAACTTATTTAAAATTTATTAACAAATACCAAAAGAAAATCGGTTTTATCTTATACGTAACAATTAATACGTAATTCGATATAACCTTTGCAGTATCCCGACTTGCCCGATTTAACCTAAACCTTAACGGCGTATATCAAAAAGCTACTAATCGGGTTATATTATACCTAATCGGAACTAAAATATTAACCTTATAATTCGGGGGTAAAAATTCGTTAAATACTTAAAACGACGCTTTTTTCGCAAATAATACGATCGATCAAAAAAGCTTTTAAGCTTATATTATAAGGTTATTCGGAAAAGTAATAAAATAACGGACGAATAAATAAAATATAATAACTACTTTTATAATAAAAACAGAATTATTATTTTTTACGTAAACTGCAAAAAAAACCTTATTTAGCTTTCGATTAATTAAAAAATTGGAAGTTACCTTAAATAATAAACCGTTAAATATGTAATACGATAATCGACAAATTATTTAGTTTATTAACGCCGACGTCGCTTTATTACAAACGAAATTACGGCATATAAATATACATAATTATTAGTTACGAAAAGCCGTAAAAAGGAATATAATTAAAATGGATTATACGTTTACGGGCAATATATTAGTTAATGGATTAATGAAGGCCTTATTACGAAAACTTTTTAGGTACTTTAAAAAGCAGCTAGGATTAATGGATATTACGGAAGCTTTCAACCGGCGAAAGAACAACCTACGAATAATTTTAAAAAAGGAATTAACTGATTAGGAGAATTCGATCGCCGGAGGAAAGGTAAAATGGAACGCTGCGGCTTTAGGAAATGATAAAATGTGACAGTTAACGCCGTGACTGCGTTAAGGCGTTGAGGGGGTGTGTTAGCTAGCAGGGGGTGCGTTAGCACCCCATATACGGAAAGGCTCTTTCTGATCGGAATATATAGGTTCCGTGACTAAACTCCATAAAATGAGGAGTGCGTGCTTTAGAGCGCTTGCAGCTAGTCATCCAATACAATACAACTGATGTCCCCTATATCTGACAAAACGTGCCCGAAAAATCACAACTTGCCATCAGGCCCTCTTTTTAAGGTTTGTGATTTCTGTGGGTCTTTTTGTGGGTCGGTACCTAGAGCTACAGGCTTTTGGAAAGCTCCAGCTACAGCTGCGCCCAGGCGCAGCCACAACCTCAAAAAAAGGGCCTGATTTTAGTCAGGTAAACTGTAAGTATAAGAAGTAAATTGCGAAAAGAATTACGCATAGATAGCGATAAGGATTTGACTTCGCCAATGAAATAGGAAAAGATTTAAAAGATTGGGAATAATCTTAGCACTTGAAATAAAATAATGTAAAACAAGATCGACGAACCATCAACAGTTAAAAGCTGGCCAGAAAAAACGAATTGCCTTAATAGAACTATATTATATTATTACGATTGATATAATTACATAATTTAAAAGAAAGTAATGTAAAAGATAATGTACTACACAAGCTTACCGCTCGTTTTCTGGCACCTCGCAACAACTAATCCAAACAACTCAACCACAACATATCAAATTAATTCCAATCAATCGTATTCTCTTTTGCAAACTGTATCTACAGCTTCTAGACAAGTGCACGCATTATATCAAGGCCTGTTACGGACGCCAAGTTACCATTCTTTCTTCTTAAGCCGACTGCGACCGATTAACTTTAGCAGCTATTAGCAGCAATTCTTTGCTACAACCTTTCTGCTGGCTAAAAGAACTTATTTATCTTATATAGCAAGTATTCATCTTTCTGAAAAACATTTATTTTAATCATTAAATTCTGTAGCTATCGAATTGTTGCGAAATCAAGCCCGATACGCCTTACCATACGCCCTGCCACACGCCCCGCGAGACGCCCCACAGCGCTCTCCAACTTACCTCAGCTAGCTCAGGCCTCGCTCGCTAGTTCTCCAATTTTTTTCAAAGTTTTTCAATATACTGCGCCAAGACGCTAGAAATTAACCAATTAAATGCGGTATTCCCGTAACTAGCAAGCGAGGCCTGAGTTGGAGTTATGCGAACAAGGATCTTATTTATACCGTCTCTAACAAAATTATCAACTTGCTTTTTACTTGTTTTAAAATTTACACTCCAAAAATTTTTTACGTAACCAATTTAAGACCGTTAAGTATAAAACTGGATATACAGATTAAATATAAGCTAGTATACATATAGGAATTTTTTCAATTCTTTCGAGCAATAATTGCAGCTAATACGGTTACGTTCAAGCTTGGGAAATAGGCGCCCGTAACGCTTTTATCGCTGCGACGTAACAACCACCGGTTACACTATCGTGCACCGGGCTTTTTTAATATATCCTATATAGGGAAAGTCCGTATGTCAATCTTTTCGGCCGTACGGGTTGTAGTTGTTGCGTAGCAACCATAAGAAGGTTAGGGTTAATTAAGTCCAAAACGCCCTTCTTACTGCAACGTAATAACTACCAGTTGCAACATTTTACTATAAGCCTTTTAAGGGTAATTCAATATGGGAAAAGCCCGTCTAGCAATTTTTTTGTCCGTAGGGGTTGTAATTGTTACGTAGCAGCTATAAAAAGGTTAAGGTTAATTAAGTCCAAAACGCTTTCCTTACTGCGATGCAACAATTACCAGTTGTAATATTTTACCATAAGCTTTTTAAGGGTAATTCAGTATGGGAAAAGCCCGTTTAATTATTTTTTAGTCCTTACGAGTTATAGTTGTTACGTCGCAGCTATAAAAAGGTTGGTGTTAATTAAATCCGGAACGCTCTTATGGCTGTAACGTAATAATTATAACCTATACAGACAGAAGAATAGCTGTACGGGCTTTTCCCATCTTGAATTACCCTTAGAAGGATTATGGCAGAATGTTACGACGGGTAGTCGTTACGTCGCAGCCATAAAGGCGTTCCGGTTGGAAGGTTTGGTATAATTAAAAATTTTAACTTTGATCTTGAATATCTTTATTAAAATAACGCCGATTCGAAATTTATATGTATGGTTAAAAAGCTCCTTTAAATTTGTATGTAATAGTATCTTTATTTATTTTATAGATAATATTTATTGTTATTTTATTCGCGAGTCTTTAAAATAAATTTTCGAAAATTTGTATGAGAGCGGTACAATTGAGCCCAAAAAATTACAACTTGCTATCAGGCCCTATTTTTGCGGTTTTGTTGTTTTTGTGGGTATTGTTCTAATTGGGTTAGCGGGATACCTGAAGCTACAGTTCATTTTTTCCAAGCCCTAGCCACAGCTACAACTGCAAAAATAGGCCTGATTTTAGTGAGGTAACCTCTAACGCGCCCTAACGCGCCCTCTAACGTACTCTCTAACGCGCCTCCTAACGCGTCCCCGACGTATTTTGCAACGTATATCTTTAACGTATAAAGGCCGGACAGGAAATGCTCGTGTATTTGGGTTAAGAATTCGGTTAAGAATAGTTTTCCAGTCGGTTGGCTATAGTTCTTGCGAAATAGGGGTAATATTAACTTAGACGCGTTATGAAATAGTCGGTTGTAGGCGGGTTGGGAGGAAGAAATAGCAACGTAACGTCCGCAACAAATCTTGATATAATACGTGCACTTGGAAAAAAGCTGTAGATATAGTTAGCAAAAGAGAATACGATTGATTGGAATCAATTTGATGTATTGTCGTTAAATTATTTGGATTTGTTATTGAGAGGTGCTAGGAAACGAGCGGTGAGCTTGTGTAAGCGGTAAGCTTATGTAGTACGATAATATAAAAGTATTATAAATAAAACATTACCAACTTTCAATTCTAATTAAAATTTATGACGAGCTTAATAAAAAGAACAAGCTATCAAAAAGATCTAATAATCTACGAATAAAAATTAACTAAGTTTAAAACCAGAAAACATTATAAAAAAGCTTTCTAAAAACAAGTCGTCTATTTGAAATCCACTTTAAAACCAGAGAAAAGGTAATTACAGCAGCTATAAAAGCTTAAGAAACAAGTTTTAAAACGTATAGAAATTTCAAAATTAGCTAAAAGATAAGCGCTAATTATAGAAGAGCTCTTGGCTAGCAAGGAGAAAGACAGTAAATAACGATACTTTAAAAAATCTCTATATATAATGAAAGCAGCAGTAAAAAAAACTAATTATAGTATGAATACGAATAAAAAAATTAATAGTTATATCGTAATAATGAACTGCGGAACTATAAAGGCAAATTATATTATTTGAAAAGTAATGAATATATTATAGCTGTTATAAAAATAGAAAGAACTTATAAGATTAAGAATACCAAAATTTAAATATTTAGTTACTCTAATAAATAACGTGCTACACATATAAGCGAGCCGCACATATGAACGAGCCGCGGTTTTAGCACTTCACAGCAATGCACCCAAATAACTCAACCACAACACTATATATCAACTTAAATCAATCGAATGTTTCTTTGCTAACTGCGTTTATAGCTTCTCGACAAGTGCACACATTATATTAAGGCTTGTTGCGAACGCCATATGGCCATTCCTTCCTGCCAACCTATATGCAACCGATTGCCTTCAGCAGCTGTTGGCAGCAATTCTTTATCACGACCTTTCCGCCGGCTAAAATATTCGTTTATGCTATATAGAAAGTACTGCTCTTTTTGGGAAACGTTTGTTTTAATCGTGTAATTGCGTAAATCTCGAGTTATTGCAAAATCAAGTCCGACACGCCCTGTTACACGCTCGCCGAGACGCCCCGCAACGCCCTGCAACGCGCCCTCTAACGCGCCCTCTAACACGTCCTACAACGCGTTTCCCGACGTATTCTGCAACGTTTATCTTTAGCGATCGAGCCGGACAGAAAATGCTCGCGTATGTGGGTTAAGAATTCGGTTGATAATCGTTTTCTTGTCGGTCGGCTTTAATTCTTACGAAATGGGGATAATATTAAGTGGGACGCGTTCGGGGTTACACGGTCGCGCGTAGATTGCAAAGAAGGAATAGCAATGTGGCGTCCGCAATAAGTCTTAATATGATGCGTGCACTCGTCGAGAAGCTATAGATGCAATTAGCAAAGAAACATTGGATTAATTTAAATTGATTTAAGGTGTTGTGGTTGAGTTATTTGGGTGCATTGCTGGAAAGTGCTAAAAAGCGGCTCGTTCATATGTGTGAGACGTTGAACTAAATCCGGGAATAAGTACCTTGAAATGTTATTAATCCTAATATAACCTTGATAAATAATTACGATGTATATATTTTAGAAAACTCTAATTGTACTAATATAATATAACGATAAGTTAAAGAATTAGCTATATAAAGTTTATTTTATCTTTTTTTTTTTTGGATAAGTAAGATTTGAATAATACTAGATTCTTGTATTCGATTATAAAAAGTAACGAATACAGCTCTAAAGATATAACACAAACCTTATTATCTAAAAAGATATAATATATTTGAGAATAAAAAATATAACAGAAAATACGACTTTATATTAACTCTTTAAAATACGATTTAAATAAATAAATCAATATTTAACGCAATAATTGCAAGAAACCCTAAAATAAAGAGTTAAAATACTACTATAAAACTACGAATACGAAAAACTGTCCAAAATAAACTTGATATAAAGTTATTTAAATAAAATGAATAGAATTTCGAAATAGTTTTATAAAATAGCAAAAATACCGCCTTTGATTCGACTCATAGCTTGAACTAGGCAAAACTACATACTATTTGAGATTATCTTAAGGACAAAACTTAGAAAAAAAAATAGATATAATGTTTTAGATTACCGGAAAAGTATTTAATATTTTTTATATCGAAGAAAGGAAATTACAGTTAATAATACATTACTAGCAACTTCGAAATATTTCCGTTAGATCTAAAATGCCATTTTCTCTTATTATTAAGATGGAAAATAAGACTTATATAAAGCAAGATAGTATATGACTGCTGGTATTAATAATGGATATAAGATAATCGGGATTAGGAAAAAATACGAATAAAAAACTAACTTCAAGAGAAAGACGAATTATGCGGATACTTAATTACTCTTAAAAAATTAACCAATGTATCGGAGACTTTTTAACGAATAATAAACTATATATTACTAAAATACTTAAACTTTTTCGTAGTATGTTATTTTAATAATATTTTTAGTTATTGACATATACACAAAATAGATTAGCTAAGATTTAGAAACAGTATAAAAAACCAAGATTTTAACTATTACTTAAAAATGAATTTTATATAGTTAACGTGTCAGATAAGCTCGTGAGCCGGACAAGCTCGCGGGCTATTTTTTGGCACCTTGCAACAACAAATTCAAATTGATCAACCACAATACATAAAATCAATTCAAATTAATCGGAATCTTCTTCGCTAAACATATCTACAACTTTTTCATAAGTACGCGCATTATGTCCGGGCTTGCCGCAAACGCCATACTTCCATTCCTTGGTTTCAACCCTTTTATTACGACTGCTTCCAGCCGCTGTTGATTGCATTTTTTTACTATTCTTTTCTTTTTGGCTAGAAGAACTTGTTCTTTTTGATAGTAAGTATTCTTCCTTTTTAAAAACGATTGTTTTTAGTCCTGCGACGTTCGCTTAAGATGTGGTTCGTTTCGCGCAATTGGGCAGCCTTTTTTCGAAGAAGAACATTTTCGTGCAAAAGCAATAGGTTGCTTTGAGTTAAAAGATTAACCGTTTTAACTATTTTTGTAGGCGAACTTCTTTGATAATTTTTAATTTTCTTTTTCAAATAACGTCCTTATTTTATTGTTTCGCGGATACTTTTAGGGGTTTTCGCTGGGAGGAAATAGAACCGGCAGAAGTAAGCGAGAAGACAGTCGGCGTAGGCATAATTGGAGAAGCTTCTAATTCGGAAAGAACGTTATTGGAATCGAATGGAATAAGACCAGCTTTCGCGAATCCAGATTTGATGTTATCGGGCGTTATGGTACCTTGGAACGCGTTGTAGAAGCCGGCAAGAAAATCTTCTTTGTCAATATGGTTATGATAACATTCTATTAAGTTTTCGATATACCGCGAATAAACACGTTTTAAAATAGAAAAACAAGATGTGTTAAATGGTTAAAGCCGATAGAAAACGCGGGTATATAAAGCGTAATAATATTGTTATTAGCGCAGTATTTTTCGAATTTTATCGAATAGTGGATTTCGTAGCCGTCGAGGATAAAGAAACGTTTAGAACCTTTCGTACGCGTCTAAGTATATTTATTAAAATGCTGAATTTATTTAAGACTTAATTTAATTGTTGTCTAGCTATTATTATTTAATGCGACTTTTTAATCAGCTGCTGGCAATGGGTTATCGCGGTACCAGGACCCAAGATAATTTTTCCTCGCCATGATAACAGATAGCGGTACAGCCTAACCTTGGGAATTAATAGCTTAAATAACTGTAACATATTTTTCATTTTTTATTACGTTTGTTTAATTCTTTTCCTTTTTTGTTTAGCACTGGTAATTACTATACCCGTTGCTATAAAAAGCGCTATTAAGAATTTAGTTTCGCTAAAGTTGTAAATATCCTTTTTCGCGATGCTGTATTTTGCGATAGTAACTTTAATAAGCTCGAACTACTTGCAAAACGTTTGTAGATTTTCGGATAAGATCCGTTAATAATCGATTTCCCGATTTAAACGCGTCTAGAGTGGTTGTTGCTGTTTAATAAAGTTCGACGCTCATTTAATTCCAACGCGTCCTGCAGCGCGTTAGGTAAGCAGTATATTGGCTATATTCTTAACATACTAAAGCCGGATAGGAAATGTTCGCGTATTTAGGTTAAGGATTTTTTTATAATAGATTTTTCTTCTGTCGCCGTCAATTTTCGCAGATTGGAGATAATATCGGCTTGGGCGTATCGTCCGTGGCAACGGGCTTTTAGTGTAGATTCGGGAACTTTGTATATCGAATATAACTTCTTCAAACTAAATTTCGGGTTTCGTTTTTTCGCCGGAATACCTAGATTTATTTTAGGTTCTTTTATAAGGCGCTCTATCTTATGGTGTTGAGAAATCAATAATTGAAGTTGAGTAGTTGAGATGTTAAGAAAATTGGCTCAAGAGGTTGTCCGGCTTGCCAGCGTATCTAGCACGTTATAAAATTAGAATTCTTAAAATATATTATTATACTAAACTAAATACGAAAAAATATTAGAAATATCGTAGCTATTAGCAAATAAATAAGGCCTATTAGCGTCAAGGAAGTACAAATAATTTTAGAATTCGCCAACTATTACAAAAGCTTTACACGAAATTTTAGTATAATAGCGACAGTGTTATTAAAACCTATGAAAACAGAAAGATAGTATAAATGGTTACCAGAAGTAAAAGAGTCTTTTTAGCAAAATAAAAACGTTTTTATGAGTAAACTAGTATTCCTTTTATATAATCTAAAGCAATCAGTTAAACTAGAAATTAACACTTTAAATTTTATTTTAAAAGTTATAATCGGATAAGGTCCCACATGGGCGCGCGAGACACAAGGGCGAGCGAGACCCAAGGGCGAGCGAAACACTTTTTGGCACTTCCCAACAATACACCCAAATAACTCAACTACAACACCTCAAATCAATTCAAATCAATCGAATGCTTTTTTGCTAACTGTATCTACAGCTTCCCAACAATTACACGCATTATATCAAGGCTTGTTGCGGACGCTATATTGCTATTCCTTCCTCCTAGCCTATATACGACCGGTTATCTTCTGGCAATTATTAGCAGCAATTCTTTGCCACGACCTTTCTGCCTGCTAGAAGAACTCGTTTATCCTATAAACTAAATATTCTTCTTTTTGGAAAATGTTTGTTTTAATTATATAATTCCGTCAAGATCGAGTTGTTGCGAAATCAAGCCCGACACGTCCTGCCATACGCTCCGCGAAACGCCCCGCGAAACGCTCCGCGAGATGCCCCGCGAGACGCCCCGTACGGACCCCCAACACGCCTTCTAACGCGCTTCCAACGCGTCCTATAACACGTTTTCCGACGTATATCTTTAACGTATTAAAGCTGGATCAGAAATGCTCGCGTATTTAGACTAAAGATTAAGTCGAGAATAGTTATGTAGTTGGTCGGCTTTAGGTCGTACGAAATAGGGCTAATATTGGCTTAGGCGCATTAAGAGGTAGTCGGTCGTAGGCAGGTTCAAGGGAGGAAATAGCAATATGGCGTCCGCAACAAGCCTTGATATAATGCGTGCACTTGTTGGGAAGCTGTAGATACAGTTAGCAAAGAAGCATTCGATTGATTTGAATTGATTTGAGGTGTTGTGGTTAAGTTATTTGGGTGTATTGTTGGGAAGTGCCAAAAAGTGTTTCGCTCGCCCGTATGTCTCGCTCGCCCGTGTGGGACGTTAACGCTACGGATAAGTTTACCGGATAAACAAGCTTATAGGATAAATTTTAAAGCAATTAACTGTACACCTTTAATTGCCGATTTCTTAATACTAGTAATATAAAACGGCTTATAAAAGAAGCAAGAATAAACTTCGCCATTTAAACTAAAAGAAGAAACTCGAAACTTAGTTACACAATACTTAGTTTTATATATAAATTTGTCTAATCTATTTTGTATAAGCGATTTTATTGTAAATTCTTTCCAACCGATATTATTTTTAATTCGCGAATACTAAAGCTGACCAAAAAAGAATTGCTTGTCGATTGAATCTTTAAATTAAATGCGCAAGCGTTTTTTGTTCGATTTTAGTAGGTTGAAAGCATGGCGAATATACTGCTTGCTGTTACGAACCAGAGGATCTCCAAGATCAGAGTGCTCTGCTGGGACTAGCGCGGACGAGCTCTGGGTAAACTACGGACCTGGCCAAGACTAAGATGATCTAGTGTAATCTAGATGATATAGGACAAATAGGGTAGATTACGGTAAATTACATAAATCAAAGGCATATTCATTGAAAGATTAAAGAATATATAACGAAAGGTTTTTTTATGTAGATAGTATCCAGACAAATTCGCTTTTTAACTATTAATTTAAGTTTTTAATTAAAAGCAACGTTTCTCGATTAAGGGATAAGTCCCCAAGTTTTTTTAATGAACAAAATATTAAATTATTCTTCGCCTTATTGTTACCTGTAAATTAAGAACTTTTTTCGGATATTAATTACACTTTTAAGTAGTTGTATAATAAGTTTCTTACATTTTAATAATTTCTTAATTAATAGCCGACGAGTAATTCAAGGCTTAATTAGGTCCAAGCTTTTTTAAACCTAGTCAAAAAGATACTATAAAACGGCGTTTAGAAAATAAACGACATATCCGATCGCTATTATTAGCTAATAAGGGATCGATAATTAGATTAAAACATTCTACCGCTTATTAAAAAAGTCCTTTTCTTATTCAGCAACATAGCCCTTCTTAATCCTCGGTTTTAAAGAGGACATTTTTCTTTTCAACAATAACCTTCCCCAGCTTTTAAGGAAACCAGTAAGGTTTAGAAAAACGAACCGGAAAAAAAAAAAAAAAAAAAAAAAAAAGGAAACCGACAGCCCGAAAAGTAAGGAAAAAGAACTTACCATTAACGATAAACTGCGCATTTTAATAACTGAATTCCAGGAAATAAAAAGCAAGAATATTAGATTCGTTCGACAGCAAAGGTGTTTAACATTACCTTTACTTAGCGCAAATTAATCCCGCGAAAATATTATTTTACCCCTTAGTTATTATAGGATACTTAAAGTTAAGAATTATAAATTAACTCTCTTAAAATCTTACGATGGTAGTATAAATATAAAAGGATTTTTAGTTCAAGACAAACTTTAGTTTAAATTTTATGAAAGTTTTTTAACAAAAAAGTATTAAAAGATAATAACAATTTTTTAACTGTTCGCAGGAAAAGTTCTTTTATAGTTTCTGTTACGGTAGGGCTCAAGTCAAGTGTAACCAGTCTATTCCTATGGGGTAGAGTTAGGATAGAGCAGACTCTTGTCCCTCTATAAGAATAGATAGAGGCCTAGAGCCCTTATATAGAATGAAAGTAATAAGGGGTTCAGGTAAAGAAGGTAGGTTACGTAAGGTGTGCCAGTCCCAGGCTGCTAGGCTTGCTGTAACAACTATCTCCCCCCTTCTCTGTAATACCGGCCCGGTATTATATATATATGTATGTAGTAGGTGGAGATAATATCGTCAAGTGATGTATTTTGTTGTTGTAATTTGGGCCATGTGGGGTAAGGTTTGTTGTGCTCATAAGTATATACGCTAGTTCCAGGCAACCGCCTTATTTCGCGTTTATTTCCACCTATAATCAATCTAGCTTCGTATATATACATATAAGCATTACCCAGTTTTCCTAACCTTTAAACTTTTCTTTTTTTCTTTTGTAAACCTAATACCATCTCTTTTTATATTCGTTAAAGCTTTTCGTATTCGTTTATCTTTCACATTTTAATTACATATCATTTATCTTTAACGTGCCACACAAGCGAACGGCTCACACAAGCGAACGGCTCAAAATTTCAGACTCTGCAATAACAAATTCAAATAACTCAACAATAACATATCGCATTAATTCAAATCAATCGGATTCTTCTTGGCTAGATATATCTACAACTTCTTTATAAGTACGCGCATTATGTCCAAGCTTCCCGCAAACGCCATACTTCCGTTCCTTGGTCTTAACCCTCTTGCGACGACCCCCTCCAGCTGCTGTTAGCTGCATTTTTTCACTACCCCCTTCTTTTTAAGCCAAAAAAGCTTGTCCCTTTTGTATAATAAGTGTTCCTCCTTTTTAAAGACGTTTGTTTTTGGTTTTACGACGCTTGCTTAAGGTATAATTCGTTTCGTATAATTAGACGTTTTTTTCCCGGAAAAGAACGGCTTTATGCAACAGTAACATATAACCTTTTGTTACAAAATCAACCGATTAAAGTATTCTTGTTGGCAAGCTACCCTTATAATTTCTAATCCTCCTTTGTAAGTATCGTCCTTATTTTGTTGCTTTACGGATATTTTTAAGGGTTTTTGCAAGAGATGAAATGGAACCGGTAAAGGTTAACGGGGAGACGGTTGGCGTAAGTACAACTGGAAAAACTTCTAATTCGGAAAAAACGTTATTAGGATCGAATGGAACAAAACCAGCTTTCGCGAATCCAAATTTGATGTTATCGGACGTTATGGCAGCTTGGAACGCGTCGTAAAAGCCGGCGAGGAAATCTTCTTTAGCAATATAAGTATGATGGCATCGCATTAAGTTTTCGATGTAACGCAAATAAGCACGTTTCAAAATAGAAAAACAAAATACATTAAAAGGTTGGAGCCGATACGAAAAATACGCGGGCATACAAAGCGTGATAATGTTATTATTAGCGCAGTATTCTTCGAATTTTATCGAATGGTAGTTTTTATGGCCGTCGAGGATAAGGAAACGTTTAAAACCTTTCGTACGCGTCCGAATATGCTTGTCAAAATACTAAATCCATTCGAAACCCAATTTATTTGTTATCCAGCCATTATTACTTAATGCAATTTTCCAATCGGCTGCTAGCAGTAAGTTATCGCAATACCAGAACCCAAAATAATTTTTTTCCGCCATAATAACAAATAACGGCACAGCCCAACCTTAGGAATTAACAGCTTGGATAACTGTAACCCATTCTTTATTCCCTTGTTGCGCTTATCTAGGTTTTCCACGTTTTTCGGCATTGGTAACTACCATGCCCGTTACCATAAGAAGCCCTATCAAAAATCCAGTTTCGTCGAAGTTGTAAATATCTTCTTTTGCAATACCGTACTTCGCGATTATAGCCCGAATAAGCTCGAACCACTTGCGAAATATTTTTGGATTCTCGGATAGGATCCGTTAATAATCGATCTTCCGATTTAAACGCGTTTGGAGTTTTTTTTGCCGTCTAACAAAGTTCGACGCCCAGTTAACTCTAACGCGTTTTGCAATACGCTGGGCAAGCAGTATATTGGCCATATCTTCAACGTATTAAAGCCGGACAGGAAACGCTTACGTATCTAAGTTAAGGATTCGGTCGATAATCGATATTTCTTCGGTCGGCGTCAATTTGCGCGAATTGGGGGCAATGTCGGTTCGGGCGCGTCTATTATGATATCGGGCTCGCAAGGTTGTTTAGGGAACTTTATATGCAGAATTAAGTTTCGCATAACTAAGTTTCGGGTCTCGTTTTTTAGCCTGAACGGCTAGGTTCATTCTCGCTGTTTTTGTAAGCCGCTTTATGTTGTTAGTGTTGAAAAATGAACAATTAAAGTTGGGTAATTGGAATGTTGAGAAAAATGAGCCGTTCGCTTGTATGAGCCGCTCGCTTGTGTGGTACGTTATATCTTTATCTTTAACTTAATTATCATATTTTTTTAAAACTAAAGCAAAAAAATACGTAACTGCCGTTATAGTTCGTATCTTTATGGCGTAGTTCCCATGCCTAATATTTACGTATGTCGCCCCTATTTCAGCAAGGTCGAAAACGCCTGACGTCTTTATCGAAATCTTTCTTTCAAAATTTCCTATACGTTTGGATTCCCGGATTTTTCTGCTTATACTGGCTGCTTTGGTAATTATGATATATACGAGCTTATTAATTGATTCGCTCTGTATTCGCCTTATTTTCATTAACGCATCGGTTATCTTTAAAAATGCCTTATCGCCATAACTTTCGATATAAATCGCTTTAAAGAATTTATCGAATAATCAATTAAGGTATTCGATTAGTTGGGCGAAAACGCCGATAACAACCTTATTTAAAGTGCAGATTTTAACTAACGTATCCTTTTCGCTATTGTCTAATAGCGCTTCGCATAGGTTTTCTTTTAAATGCTTTTTACCTACCGGGCCAAATTCGGTCTGACCGGCAAAGTCGGTATTATTACAGTAAGTCGCCTTTTTTTTCTTACTATTCCGGAGGTAATTTACTGATATTTTATCGGCCCTAAGTAGCTTGCCGTAAGTACTAATTAATAGTTGCTAAACGTCGTACCTTATTCTCCTTTCGTTATACGACTTCCGCGCCTTTAGCTATAAGTACTTCCGATACTCCAGCGATTTTGTTCCGTAACTAACAGGATTAGCCTACTGCTAAAAAGGAAGCCTACCGTCGCCTTACCTCAGCTAGCTCAGGCCTTCGCTGGCTCGTTCTATTCTTTCTAAAGTCTTTTCATGTACTCTGCTAAAAAGCTAAAAATTAACCAATCAAATGCCGTATTCTCGTAACGAGCCAGCGAGGCCTAAGAACAAGTTTCCCGAAACAGGGGTCCGTTCTCCGCATCGCTAGCAAAATCATCAATTTTCCTTTCATTTCTTTTAAGAAATCCAAAGATTTAAATAAAAGAAACAGTTACGCATTTAATTCAAGGTTGTTAAATATGAAACTGGATATACGGGTCGAATATAAGCTAATACATATAAAGGAATTCTTTTAATTTTTTCGGGTAACAATTGCAGCTAATACGGCCAAGTTTACACCTAAGAAATAAATGACCGTAACGCTTTTATGACTGCGACGCAATAACTACCGGTCGTACCATCGTGCACCGGGCTTTTCTAGTATATTTTATATGGGGAAAGTCCATATATCAATTTTTTCGGGCGTATGGGTTATGGTTGTTGCGTCGTAGCTATAAAAAGGTTAGGGTTAATTAAATCCGGAAGGCCCTTATGGCTGCGACGCAATAACTACCGGTCGCAACATTCTGTTATGGACCTTCTAAGGGTAATTCAATATAAAAAAAGCCCGTACAGCTATTCTTTTGGCCGTACGGGTTGTGGTTGTTACGTGGCAGCCCTAAAAAGGTTAAGGTCAGTTACGTCTAGAACGCTTTCATAGCTGTAACGCAATAACCACCGGTTGCAACATTTTGCCATAAACCTTTTAAAGGTAATTTATTATAGGAAAAGCTCGTCCAGCTATTTTTTTGTCCGTATGGGTTGTGGTTATTACGTCGCAGCCCTGAAAAAGTTAAGGTCAGCTAAGTCCGGAACGCCTTTATAGCTGCGACGTAATAACCACAATTCGTACCAGCAAAAAAATAGCTGGACGGGCTTTTTTTATACCAAGTTACCCTTGGAAGGTTCATGGCGAAATGATGCACGCGGTGGTTGTGTTGTCGCAGCCATGAGGGCGTTCCGGATAGAAGGTTTACGGAGAACGGAAAATTTGACTTATTTCTTTAATATCTTTACCAAATTAACCCCGACCAGGACGTCATATATACGGTTAAAAAGCTCTTTCCACGTTATTTTTGGCAGTATTTTTTATAATTTTCTTATGATTTTTGTTATTGTTATATTAAGTAATTTTCAAAGAAAACTTTGAAATTTTTGTATGGAAATGCGGAGAACGGAGCCAAAAAAAAAGCAACTTGTCATCAGGCCCTATTTTTGAGGTTTTGTTATTTCTGTGGATACTTTTTTAATTGGGTTAGCGCGGTACCTAAAGCTACTGTCTTTTCAAAACCTTAGCTGCAGCTGCGCCGCAAGCGTAGCACGAACCTCAAAAATAGGGCCTGATGTTAATGAGGTAACCGTCGCCGGACGCTTCCGCGTCTGCTACCCGAGGACCGTAGCTTTAGCGCCTGGCTTACGGCCTGCATTACCTTTGTCAACGAGATAAAAAAAACTTTTCGCCGTAATGATAATATCTCTAGCTTTAGCTTAAAGGACTTAAATAGCGATAATTAAGAAAACGAGCTAGTTCGTTTCATTATGAATATACGAAACTTCCTTGCTTAATTCGGTAAAAATTCGGAGCAACTTCGAACTTCTAAAAAAGTTAAGTTCGATCCTTAGTATTGTAATTAAAAATGTATAATTTATGTTATTCTTTATGGTAATCTGATAAGTTTTCCGGGGCGGTATTATTAACATTTCGGTATTTTTTTAATAACAAAAATATCTTTATATAGCTATTACTTAATTACTCTGTTTTATGGTTTCGAGCTAACGAAATAGCCCATTTTTCCGTTACTTCTAGCGTCGATAATATCTTGTAATAACCTTTTAAAAGTTCTACATATCCTCGCTCCTAATTTATTTATTATATTCGAAAAGTTAACCCATCCATTTTACTTCGTACGATAATTATCCTTAAAAGGTACGTTAACTTATAACGTTTTTAATCTTTTATTTAATATTCCTTTTTTAATTCGGGCGCTATTAATAAATAATTAGTTCTAACTATTTAAAATTTTAAAAGTTAAATTAAAAGAACAGAATATAAACGGTTATATTACTAAAAAAAGGCTAAGTAATACGCTTAAAAACCGGCTTTGCTAATAATGCATAACGGTCCAATATACCTAAAAGCTAACTTGCGGTATCTAATTTTTAAGTTCTTCGTTAACAGCTTTACCATTTGTCCCACTTTAACGGTAAAAGAATTGTGCTTGTTATTATAATATTTCTTATACGTTTCGGTCTTTTTTCACTATCGCTCTCTAAATCTCTTTCGGATTTTTTTAGCTTTTAATTCTGGCATATACTGCAAGAAATTTTACTAAAGTATCTTAATTTTCGAGAAAAGTTATAAATTTATATTTATATCTATATACCACTTTAAAAAAAAGCATTTTAGATAATACTATTAACTGTAAAGTTAATTGTATAAAAAGCTTCGGGTAATAACTTAAGCCAAGTTAGCTATTAATTTCCGATAAAATCACGGAAGTAATATTCGTATATTTAATTTTTTTTTCCGTTTACATATCGTTCTAAAAATAAGAAATAATCGAAAATCTTTATTTAACTTTAATATAATAACATAATTCTCCGTAAAATGTATTAGGAAATACTAAACCGTTATTAGAAACAATCTCTACAAAAGCTTTATAATAACATTCGATCTTTCGATAAAATAGGTTTACAAACTTAATATTAATAATAATAATAATAACTGCGCAAAAAAAATTATCTTTATTATCGGTTTATTATCACTAAAATAACATTTACTTTACGGCCTTAATACCAAATTAAGAGCAATCCAGTAATAAAATCCATAGCTAACTTTTTTATAACTAATAAAAATACAAGTAACGTTTATAATTCGCTATAAGTCCGGTAATATTTCGCCTTATTTCCGAAGCAAATAATACAGTCTTTAACGTAATTTCGTAGGTTTTTCCTTAAGTCCGGCTAAAGGTAGAGTTATTTAATTCGTTATTAGATTTTTCCTCTACCGAACTGGCCAATAAGGAAATTATTATAATATATCTTCAGGATTTAATAATATACAGTTTTCTCGCTTAAAAAAGATATTCGGTTTCTATATTTAATCAATATTTTAATGCCGATATTCCATTAAAGATTTATAGGTATATCATTTACGAATTGTCTTTAAATCTGCTTACATTCGGGGTTACATTTTTGAATAAAGCAAATAAGTTTAAAAATATTTCCGGAACTGGCGATTAGGTTAAATCCTATAACGTTTCCGTAATCTCCAATTTGGTTAAGCCCTAACTTACTATCCGCGCCTATTTGCGCGTAACTGCCTAAGCTAAAACTTTACGCTTTTCAAACGTTCTTTCCGCGAAAATAACGTTAATTAATATTTTCGGTTCGGAACATGTTAAGGATAATTTAAAATTTACCGTTAAATTATTTTCGACCGTAAGTAATAGTATTAAGTTATCTGTTTGTTCTTTTATATAATTAAAATGTTTCGAAGTTAAATTAGCTGAATTTTGCTTTTTTAATTAATATCTAATTACAAAATCGAAAGGTACAAATAATATAAATTACTCCACTTATCTGTTATTAAGTTTCGGAATACTTATAAAGCTCTGTAAGTTTAAATGGTTTAACTTAACCTTTACGGTATAATTACTGCTTTATAAATAATAACATTAATATGGGAAAAACTTTAGAATAACTATTATTTTTTAATAGAATGTCTTATAGTTTAACTTTATATCGCTAAACTTTTGTAACCAAAACGTAATTAAATACTACTTTTCTCAATCATCTTTCCATAATAAAATCCCACATTTAATATACTTTAAAGCGTCGGTCTTTACTAATATTTACTTTTCAAACTTAAATTACATTAGGAAAAATACCTTACTAAATGAAGCAACGAATTTCCTAAATTTTTTTTCGCTGGCTTATTCAAAAAACCTCGCCTTAATTTTCTTTTTGGTACAGGCTTGTGAGAACACAGCCCCGAGGGGTCTGCGGCTAGTAACCAACCAGCCACCGACCCACATACTAGTACAAATAACTATCTGGCAGCATTAGAAAACGCCAGATGGAAGTAACCTAATACATTCATTTCTTGGAATTTACTTTGCGACTGGTTGGCAATCACCTTATTTAGCATACGATTATTTTTTTCCTTATAATTCTTCCATCTTTACTATGGAAAATAACGCGAAAGCTATTAAAAGCAGAATACGCAGATTATAGGATAAACCTAATTCGCTTATAGGAGAAAATATAGATTTAAATCCGATCGACGAACGATCGGTTACGATATAAGTGTATACAGAAAAACCTGCCATAAAGCCCCAGCAGGGAGAAAACTACGTTTTTTAAAAGTACGAATTATTTCGCATACGTAGCCGGAACGTATTCCGATAACCGTTAGTCGAACGGTCGAATAACGGACGTAGTACGATAGTAACGCCTTAAGGCTTAAAATAAGGAAAATTTAAACTTTTTAGTAATAAATAAATTTTGGAAATTATCCGTTAACAGAATAAGCAGTATTCGGAATTCCTCCGGCAGATAGCCGAGTAATAAGCGATTATATAGGCCGAAAAGGTAAAGTTTTATAAGCTATTTACTACGTCGACATAAAAGCCTAAAGGCGATAAACGGGTACTATATTACAATTGCCCGAAGCTTACCGAACGTACGTCGATTAAAAAGAAAAAAAATTAAATAAAAGCCGTAACCGAAGCATACGCCGAGCGGCTAGGACGAAATGTAACCACTTATATCTAATAGGCCATGGGTTATATAAACCCTTTTATTACGAGTGTTGGGCGATCGTACTGAGTTACGCTTAATTATTTCGATTACGAAAATAAACTGAAAATGGAAAATTTATAGATCTTTATTAAAAAAAACTATTCGAAGTTTATATTTTTCGATCGAAAGTATCGGAAGTAATTTATAAACTTACGATAGCAAGCCGATTAGTCGCCGTTGGACTTTTATGTTAAATAAAAGCTTTTAGTTTATTAGATAAAGCCGGTAAACGCTTTAAGCCCGGAAAATAATCGGGATAATAAGCGCTTTATATTTAATTACTTTTATAAGTTATTGTTAGGGTTGCGAAATACTTTATTACGTAAGGACGTTAAGTTAAACCGAACCAGTAATATAGCAAATAAAACAAAACGTTGCTAAAACGTTTGGAAAAAGGCGAATAAAGATTAATCGTTTTCCGTTAAATGTATTAATAAGGACAAACGGTTTTATTTTAACGCCTTTAAAAAAAAGGCTTTTAAAAGAAAAAACTGATTAAAGGTATTACGAAGGAATAATAAGGAACGAAGTTGCTTTTATATTCGAAATTCGGATAACCGTCGATTTAACTCCGACCGAAGTAAGTCCGCGCGGTTTAATACCTTTAATTTTCCTAAGGGTCCCCCGAAATGCTTTAACTGTAAAAAGTTAAGTTATAAGGCCGTC
Organism: Monosporascus sp. mg162; assembly: GCA_004155945.1. Classification (NCBI taxonomy): domain Eukaryota; kingdom Fungi; phylum Ascomycota; class Sordariomycetes; order Xylariales; genus Monosporascus; species Monosporascus sp. mg162. The sequence goes on from QJNY01000006.1 coordinate 304,864, forward strand.
GACTGCAAATTAAAAAAAGATATTAGGATTTTACCGTTCCGATTGTAAGGAAACCAACTTCCGAAAGCGGTATAAAATGTTACGGTATATAATAACGATAAATTGGATTACTTTTTAGATATAGCTTTAAAAGAAAAGCCGAAATAAGTATATATGTTTAATTTATTTCTGTAAAAGATTATAGGACAATCGAAATAAAACCGCTTTTTAAAAGGAAAGTATTTATTAAAAAAGGTACGGGGGATATAGTAGTATAAGTAGATATGGATACCGGAACGCAGGTTAACATAATAAGTAAAAGGTTAATAAAGAAATTTAAGTTTTGATTTATTTCCGTAAATATCCCGGGCCTCATCGGCGTTAACGGCGTATATATTAAATGTTACGGGGTTTACGAAATCCTTATTAGCATAATAAATAGTAACGGGAACGAACGAAAATTTAAATAGATATATTTCGCGATGCGTTACGACTGTAAGGCGCCCGATTTTTTACTGTTTCGGCCCGGTATAGGTAAATTAAGAATTTTGCTAAATACAGCTACGTAATAATGGATATATGGACCGTTATAAGAGGTCGACGGGCAGGAGATTGCAAACTTAACGCTTTCCAGTAAGTACGTTTATATTGTTAATTTGATTGGGTTAGCTGATAAGTTGGATATTCCGGAATTCGGGGAATAATTATATTAAGAGATAATAAAATGCCTAGCTTGCTTAAGGGATTTTTGGCGCATCTATTTTGAAAAAGTTGTGAAAAAGATTTTTTAGTTGCTAGGAGCGGAATATTTAATAAACCTGATCCTTGGCAAGTTGCTTTTATTTAGGCCCATTTACCCCGTTTCGGAAACGTAACGGAAGGCATTTAAAAAGTATATACGGGAAAATCTAAAGGTAGGAAAGATAAGTTACTTAAAAGCGGACGCGGGAGTACTCGTATTATTTGTATCCAAAAAAGATGGCAGTTTCCGACTGTACGTCGATTATAAGGAATTAAACCGGGTTACGATAAAGAACCGGTACCTTTTGCCCTTGATTTCGGAGGTTATAAACCGTTTGAAAGCTGCTAAAGTGTTTTCGAAGATCGATTTTAAAGATGCGTATTACTGCATTCGGATTAGGAAGGGCGATAAGTGGAAAACCGCTTTTCGAACGCGTTACGGTTAGTTCGAATATACGGTTATGTCGTTTGGCTTTATTAATACGCAAGTTACGTTTTAAAGCTATATGCATAACGCATTAGCTGGATTAGTAGATTATATATATGTGGTTTATTTAGACGATATCGTTATTTACTCGGATAACGAAAAGAAATATGCGAAATATTTTTAATTAGTTTACGAGCGGCTGCTATAATATTAGTTATTTGTAAAAGTGTTTAAATGCAAATTTTTTGAAAAAAAGGATAAAATTTTTAAAATTCGTAATTAATACCGAAGGTTTAAAGATGGACCGCCGACGGGTTGACGTTATTATAGCATAGCCAGAACCGGAATTAATTCGAAATATTTAGGTTTCCTTAAAGTTCGCGAATTTTTATTGGAAATTTATCGCATATTATTTGCGCATTACGAAACCTGTTATAAAACTCCTGAAAAAACTATAGGGCAGAAAGGTAAAATTCCATTAATTCGAAAAGGCATAAAAGATATTCCGGATTTTAAAGGATACCTTCTAGTTTGCGATTATATTTCGATATTGGGATAACGTTAAGGATACCAGGGTCGAAACAGACGCTTCGGTAAAAGCTATATCGGGAATATTTTTATAAAAGCATGGAGAATAGTGGCGCTTAGTTGTATATTCGTTGCGGAAGCTTACCTTAATAAAGGAACGATAGGTTATAGGGTAATAAGAATTGCTAGCGATTGTAAAAAGCTTAAAGCATTAACGTTAATACTTCGAAGAAACGGAAAAAGTGTTTTTAGTGCTTACCGATTATATAGCGTTAAAGGACGTCGTAAAGGTACTAACGCGTAATTTAAAGGGAAGATTAACCCGATAGGTTTACCGCCTTTTATAGTTCGATTTCGAGATTTAATATTAACCGGGTACCGCTAACCCGGCGGATAAACTTTTTAAACGTTTAAATTATATGTCCGGGAAAATTAAATACGGAAATATAATTTTTACGTTATCCAAAAAGCTTAAACTTACGGACGATATGCCGGAAAGCGTACGGAAAGTAGTTGCAAATATAACGCGATTCGAAAAATTACAAAAAGGTAAAAAACTTTATAAAAGCGGCCTAGAATTCGTTCGTCGTAAAGTTCCTAGATAAACTTTAAATGGCGAAAGCTTAAGTAGTTATTATCCGCGTAAAAAAAGCGGAAAACTTTCGTTATACGATTGCAGAAAGTTTTCGGAAAAAAAGAAAAGGTAAGAAATTATATATTTACCAAACTTATAGCTTGCGTATAATAATGCAACCGTAAATTGCAACGGTAATACGATTAAGGGTTAAACGATAGCAGCTGTAAGTTGCGACCGTATTACGATCGGATTCCGAAAAATTTGGGGAGGACGAGATTAATATTAAGGTTATTATTTATAATTAATACGTTTTACGTCTTTTGGCGAAGAAGTTAGCTAAAGACGAAACGGCATTTTAGCCGATGGTTTCCCGATAATTTTACGATTAGGTTCGAAAGTTGTATATTAAGGATTTGGATATTATAAAGCTAATACGGATAACCGGACATTAAGCCGGAGTAAAAGGGAGATATTTCCTAAACTTAAATAAGGTTTTATATTATCGGAATAAATTCGTAATCGCGTCGTAAAGCGTTTTACGGAAACAGTTAATTAGTTAATATTACGATAATTCGAAGGCGGGATATATGGGATATGCCCGTATATTAAAATTGATAATTAAAAAGTTTTATTAAGAAAATATAGTAAACGATATCCGAAAATATATTAAGTAATATCCGAACTGCCAAAAGATAATAAAGTTACGTTATAAGCTATATTAGTAATTACAGTTCCTGCTATTATTTAAGTAATTTTTTTAAAACATTGCGTTAAACTTTATTATAAGGTTTTTTAAAGGTTTGGGCCTAGATAAGCTAAAATACGATGCGATTTTAGTAATTATTAATGGTTTTACGAAGTTAGCTTTATTTATTTTTATAGTTAAAACTTTAACTATAACCGAATTAACTCGATTATTTTACGATAAGGTGGAATGCAGGTTCGGAACGCCAGCTGGAATCGTTAGCGATAGAAATAAGCTGTTAGTTAGCTAATTTTGAGCAAAATTCTATAACGAACGGGAAATTAAGCGGCGGATGCCGACCGTATATTACCCGCAGATTGATAAATAAACTAAACCTATTTATTAAGTACTGGAAAATTATTTTCGTAATTACGTAAACAAATACCAGAATAATTAAATAAGATTATTACGAAACGTAAAATTCGTATATAATAATGCCCGGAATACGTTTACCGGCCGCTTTCCGTTTAAAGCTTTATATAGATATTACCTAAAAAATAGCAAAATGTTTCTTATAGCGATTTAAAGGGCGGATATAAGGGGTAAAAAGACGGTTCGATAAGATTACGGCCATCCGTCGAAAGATATACGAATACTAAGAGAAAGCGGCAGTAACCCAAAAGAAGTATTACGATTAACGCTATATACTTATGGAATTATAGCCGGAGTGGTAAATAGGCCCTATCGACGAAAAATTTTAAGTTTAAAAATAAAAAGCTTATATTTATTTACGTCCGGGGAGCAATTAAAAAGCAAATAAGCTTTTAGGCGTAACATCCCACACGGTTAAACGGGACACACGATTAAACGGGACACTTTTTGGCACCTCCCAACAACTAATGCAAATAACTCAACCACAACACGTCATATGGATTCAAATCAATCGTATTCTCTTTCGCCGACCGTATCTACAGCTTCTGAACAAGTGCGCGCATTATATCAAGGCTTGTTGCGGACGCCATATTGCCATTCCTTCCTGCTAACCCGCCCGCAACAAACCATTTCCTAACGCGTCCAAGCCAATATTACCCCCATTTCGTACGACCCAAAGCCGACCGACTAGATAACTATTCTCGACCGAATCCTTAACCCAAATACGTAAGTATTTCTGATCCGGCTTTAATTCGTTAAAGATATATGTCGCACAAGGTGTTATAGGACGCGTTGGGAACGTGTTGGCGTGGGCGTGTTAGGGGGTCCGTGCGGGACGTCTCGCGGGGCGTATAACGGGGCGTATAACAAGGCGTGTCGGACTTGATTTTGCAATAACTCGAAACCTACGCAATTGTACGATTAAAACAAACGTTTGCCAGAAAGATGAATACTTGTTATATAAGATGAACAGGTTCTTTTAGCCAGCAGAAAGGTTATGGCAAAGAATTGTTACTAACAACTGCTAAAGTTAGTCGGTTGCAGGCGGGTTAGCAGGGAGGAATGGCAATATGGCGTCCGTAACAAGCCTTGATATAATGCGTGCGTTTGTTCAAAAGCTGTAGATACGGTCGGCGAAAGAGAATACGATTAATTTGAATCCATATAACGTGTTGTGGTTAAGTTATTTGCATTAGTTGTTGGAAGGTGCCAAAAAGTGTCCCGTTTAATCGTGTGTTCCGTTCAACCGTGTGGGACGTTATAGGGTAGTTTTATTTATTAAATATTAGCGGATATATAATATATTTCCGGTATCCTTATTGGAACCGTAGTACGACCGAGAATTAAACGACGTTTAGTTAATATTATTAAACCTAATAAATAAATAGGAAAAATAGGTAATAAAGGATATCGTCCGTTACAGCGACGATTAAAAGTAGCGTAAATATTTTATTAAATAGAAAGATTGGTCTGCTGAATATAATACGTAGGAATTCCGAAAACATTTCGAATACGCGTTAAAGATATTGTAGCGTTATAAAAAGAAACTTAAGCGCGTATATAGAAAGTGGGATAACCTAAAATATACAAAGGCATAGCAACTTAACCGGAAAAAGGTCGCAAAGCAGTTACAAAAACGTAAAAGATAATTTCAAACAGTATTAAAGCATTAAATTTAAAAGGTTAGCTATATAGCTATTTTTAGGCTTTTGGCAAGTAGTTACCTATTATATACCGGTTGAAAATAAACCGACTAAATATTATTAAATACATATATTAAACTAAAAACTTAAGTAAAGCCAAATACGAAAAATCAAATTATAAGATTTTCGCAAATAACTCGGAAAACGAACGGAACCTAATAAACGACGTAAAAAAAAATCGTACATTTATTTTAAAATTAAGTTTCGCGCTTAATTATTAAGCCTTACGTTAATTAACGCTTTTTGCTAAACGTATTATAGAAAATTAACGTTAAGATATAAGAAATTGATCGGAAAATATACGACGGTAGCGTACGAGTACGTTTGTTAATCTTGGTAGTCGTAAAACATGGAAAAAACTTAGGAGCGTTTTATTTTTGTTTAAAAGCCGGCTTTAGGTAATCGGAATATAATCGGTTAAAGGTCGGAAAAAGGACGTTATTTTTAAAGCGCTTAAAGTATTAGGGTTTGGTGGTAGCTTTATCCGGTAAGAGATTATTAAAATCGTGGTTTTTTAAAAGGAGCAAGGTTTTGTTAAGGCGTCGGAAAACAGACGAAACCTGTTTGTTAGTGGAAAGCGCCGTAATATAACGCTTATTAAAAACCTTTTAGTTTATAGGAATACCATAAAATTACGTTTATTCGGAAATTAGCTACAAAGCGGTAGGAAGAAAAGTAGAAAACTTATAAAGATAACTTAAATTTGCAAATTTAAGAAACGACGTTAAGACTGCACTTTTGCAGTTATAACAGACATTCGGAAATCGTTTTCCGATATAGTAAGGAAACGATATTTTTTCGTAATAATTACTTTAAGGGTAAACTTAAGTTTCCGAAGGATATTAAGACGGTAACCGATTGCAAATATATTGTTGCACTTATATAATATACTATTAGTACGATATTTTTTAAGATTTTCGATTAAGCCTTAGTTTTTGACAGCGAAATTGGAAATAAATTGGGCCGCATTTTTAAGAATAATCGGAATCTGGACGGAAATTAAATGGCGTTATTAATAACGTTAAAAGTAAGCACTTACGGTACGGGATGTTTTATGGTAATAATTAGCAACGACGTAATTAAAAGCGCCCGAAGCCTGGACGTAAGTAACGCGGTAATCGAAATAGCACTGCGTTATATAGATACAGCACGGCTTATTGCCGCTCGTCGAACGAGCGGGATCCGGATTACCGTTAGCGTTAAGAATTTAACGCTGGAAAAAGTCTTACTTAATGTTCGTATTAAAGTATTAACGTTTGTAGAAAACTTCGTAAGTAATCGCTATAATGGGCGGAAATTAAACGGAAAATGTACGTAAAATAAAATGCGATAACGATCGAAAGAAACAGGGCAAAAAAGAGATTAAATGGGAAACGTACGCAGAAAGAACGGAAATAAAAAGATAAAAAAAGGAAAAAATATTATAGAATTAAGAAACGCATTAGGATTATACCTGGGCAGATATATAAAATAAGTACGTAGCAGTAACTACGGTAACCCTATAATATAACACGATACTACCATATAGAAATATAATCGAAAAGCTAACGTAACTTATACGTATCCTAACTTACGCTAAACATAAACAATAACGCTATTAGAAACCAACAGCTTAAAAAAAGGGGAATAATTTTAAAAAAACAGTCCTAAAAGGTTTGCGGCTAGTAACCAACCAACTACCGACTTATATACTAGTACAAATAACCATCTAGCAGTATTAGAGAACGCCAGATGGAAGTAATCTAATACATTCACTTCTTGGAATTCACTTTGCGACTGGTTGGCGATCACCTCACTCAGCACATAGCTATCCCTTATCTTACAAGGCTTCTTTAAATAACGAATGAAAAAAAACTATAATCCGTAAAAACCCTTTAATAAAACGGCTGTAAAAGTTGCAAAACTTAATAAATTGTTTTATAGCATAAATAAGATCGGGTTCCGGCTATTTCTAAATAATTTTTACTTTAACCGAGTTTATATAAAGTCCGTCTTTTAAAACTACGTATCTTAGGAGTTTAACAAAAGGTTAATAAAATTAGCCCTTAAAAAGCTTTGCATAAAGGCAGGCATTCCACAATCATTCCGATTATCTTTCGCAGATATTTCGTATAAAATTCCTGATTTGCTAAAAGAATTAATATATTATTAAGGTAAACGATGTAAAAATAATTAAAAATATCTTTAACAGCTTAATAAATAGAGGTTTGGAAAATAACAAGGACATTAATTAATCTTATAAATGAAACAAACAATTTATAATGTCCATAACGTTTACGGAACGCGGTTTTCCATTCGTTATCTTCCTTAATACGAATTCGGTAATAAGTATCTTTAAAATCGATTTTAAAAAAAACCTTAATTCTTACGATACGGTTAAGCAGTTCCGAAATAAATAAAAGGGTATAGCAATTCTTAACCGTCACCTTATTAAGTCCTCGGTAATTTATATATAAAAGTAATGCTTTATCTTTTTAGGTATAAGAAATTAAAGGCTTTTATAAAGTTAAATAATTTTTTAATCTTGCCGTAAACTTTTATCTATTTGATATAAACTTTTAAGTTTTATAATTCGTTATAAGCTAAAAAGTATATAAAAAAGTAAAGGAATTTAGTATCAGATAAAAGATCAATCGCATAATCAATTTTCTTTCTGCTAAGTAAAATATTTCCATTATCAATATTGAAAAAGTTTGCCTAATTTCGAATAATTTTAAGAAAGTCATCGATACTTATAAGCTTCGAAGCCGAAACATCGTCGGACTTGTCTTTAACATATACTGATTCTGGTAAGGTAACAACGACGTAACAAGTTGCCCGGTTTTTGTAAGCTTTTGCGAAATATTTTAGTAAAAGTAATTCGAAAAATAAGGCATATCTCCCTAGAAGAAACGTGACTGTGTAGACACAATTGGATAAAATGATAGATTGCTACCTCAATTCCTAGGCTTCACTAAATCCATCCCTTTCGCAGCTCCTATCTACGTCGATTCTTATCGAAATTCTGGACGGTCTTCGCAATCCGGAGCAGCCGGGCAAACCATCGCTCGTAGTTCTCCAGCGTATACCGTTCCAAAATCTGAACGTCGAAGTTGTTAAGCGGGTTATTGTCTTCCCCTTCCAGTTTCGCTAATAGTTCCGTTATAATCGTCATATTTTTCGGCATATAATCTTGCAAAGATCGATTACCGTCACTTTTTCGAATTAAATCGTATCCGAAAATCAAAAGCCGAAGTCGATCTTTTTGGGAAAGATTTTTTAGGTCGACAGTAGTGTCGATAGTTTTAGCTTGTCCGAAAATTTGGTGGGAATTATATACCGTTAATAAAATGATTTCTGTAGAAATTTTGCAGTTCAGGATTACCGGTATCGCATATTCGGACTTACGCGGTATGTTGTCTTGGGTAATTCGAAAAGGTGCTATAGGAACGATCGAATAGTAAAACTAACGAAGGCTTAAAAAAATGCCAGCTTTTTATACGCAGTTAAGTTTTACCGTTAAAGTTTGCCTTTAAGGTTTATTCTTAAGGTTTATCCTTAAGGTTTATCTTTAAGGTTTATCTTTTAAGTTTATTTTTAAGGTTTACCGTTAAGGTTTGCCTTTAAAGTTTATCTTTAAGCTTTATTACGTAAAGCTTAACATTTCCTAAGTTATATTATTTAACCCTGCCGAACCAGCCAGCGGACATATGGTTTATCAAGATCGAAGCTTATCGGCAACCACGCATCAGTCGGCTTCAAAATAAGGCTTTATAGGACTAAGGTATCAATCTATCCTAACCGTAAAAACCATTAATCAGTTATCGTGTTCGAAGATACTGGTTATAGTATTTATCGTGCAAATTACATCGTGTAATAATTTTCTGTATATTTGGCTCAGCCTGGAAAATAAGGCTTGGACCTATTCGACCTTGCAAAATAAGGCATAAAACCCGTAATACCATCGATTTAAAGCTGAATTAAGGATAATACGTTACCCTGCTAATGTTGCTCATAATAGTAAGATAAAACTTTTGTGTTCTCTTAAATCTCGATCAATAACAATATAAAAGCGTTTAATTTAACGGGTAATTTCTTTTTCATTTCGAAAAATAAGTTTAATCTAGTAAACTCCGGACGTAAAAATAAGCACATTGCCAAATACATCTAAGCTAACAGCTCGATAAAAAATTCGTACTAACTTATGCTTTAAGACAAAAGTGTATCTAATCAAATCAACAACAACGCAAAAATCCAAATCGGCATTAGTATATATAGGAGATTTCTTTCCTGGGGAAATGATTATGCATAGGATATAAAAGATACACGAAACAGGAGCGAAAGGAAAATGATTAGGCCTAAGTACAATTGCTATACTTAGGCCCTTGGCCCGTTTCTCTGCTCTAGTCTTTTAGGGCAATAGCGTCGAATATGACCTATCTCCTCACATTCAAAGCAAGCGTTACTGTTAAAGTTAGGAGTCCGTTCTGGCTGTGGAATAGGGGGTTAAGCTTCTGGTTTTGGGGTCCTATTGTTAGCAGTATAATTGCAGGGCCGATTAAAATTCGAGTTCCCTCGGTTAAATAAAGGATTCTGTTAAGGTCCTATATCAATCTTGTCATTAGGACAGTTTTGCTTAGTATCCGGGTTTGTATTATTATCTTCTCGCTGACGCTTCCTGCTAGTTATAAGACTGCGATCCCCTCTTTCAGCGGTTGTTAGAAAGTCCCATCGTCGAGCCGCTAGATCCACCATATCATTTCGTTTCTAAAGTAAGTGATCTATATATTTTACAATATCTTATTTAAGAGCTGGAAGTAACTTAGCGTAATAAAACCTTGCCCGGTTCTCTTCTAACTTTTGAATAGTTTGTTGGCTCTTTAGCGATACAAGGTAATAATCGAGTTTTCAGGAATCCTGGCCCGGTTATTAACGGGCTTTCTTTAGATTATCTGCTAATTTGGCTTTTAGGTTCCCCGATAATCGAATATGTAACTTTGTCCATGCCTTTAAATTTCCCAATTATTTGTTAAGCGTATGCGTTTTTTAGTAATTCTGAACTTGATTCGTATATTAAAAAGTTGCTTGTAATCCTGTTCCATTTTATTTCGTGCAAACAGGATTTTGGTTTATCCTTTTCGGAACTTGTATAACGAATATTCGAAAGTTGTTTCGTATTCCTCGATCTAGGATTTTTATTTAACGTAGTAAAACGGGAAAGAAAGCTTATCGTATTCGAATTAGATATACTTTCTTAGGTTTATATTTAATTCCGACTTCGAATCGTTTAACGTTCGTCTATAGTTTGAAGTGGATATATCTCAGTTATATTCTAAGCTATATGGATCGCCCGAATTATAAGATAAGGGGTTATCCTCTTAGCGAGTGAATCGTCGATTTTTCTTTAAGGCCCTTATTAAGGGGGCCACTTCTTTCGCTAGCGCGGGTAGTTTAAAGCGCTTACGTCGATGTTACTTTATCCTTTTATTTATAACGTTTTTTTGCTCTTGTATTCGATTGTTAAATATCGAAGGATTTTAATTGTTAAAAGGTATATGCTAAGCTTCTAAGTAAGGGTCCGTAAACGTATCAATCGAGTTTCGTTAATGTTCCCGGCTGCTTTCGCCAGGGTTTATATAATAGTTTTCCGAAAAGCCTTAGGAAAAGGATTCGGCCATTATGTTGCTAGAAGGTATAATTATAAATGTATTAAGTGGTATAATTGCCAGGATTACGGTTACAGATAACTTCAGGATAAAAGAGTTTGAATTGTTATGGTAGGACTCAAGTCAGGTATAACCAGTCTATTCCTATGGGGTAAGATCAGAACAGAACAGACTCTTGTCCCTCTATAAGGATAGATAGGGGCCTAGGGTCCTTATATGGAATGAAAGTAGTAAGGAGTTCAGGTAAGGAAGGCAGGTTACGTAAGGTGTGGTAGCCCTAGGCTGCTAGGCCTGCTGTGACAGTTTCAGCTAATTATAAAATATTATCTTAGAAATTACTTTAACAAATCTTCCCACTTTACCAATTACATTTTCGGTAATCACGAACATTTGAAGAAACGAATGCAAACTTTGTTTAAAAATCCAAACAAGCAGCAGGATACGGTTAAAAAACTGCACTTTTTCCAACAGATAAAATCAATAATTAAGTATATAACGGCATTTAATCGCCTTATAACAACTTTCCACCTACCGGAAAGCGGTTTATTTTACCTTTATTAGGATAACTTAAAATTGCAAGTTAGGGACAAAATATATAAAGTACCTATAATAAAGGCTTTTTAGGATTAGATTAACAAGGCCATTATTGCCGACAGAATACCTTTAATGGGTACCTAAAAAAAAGATCTAATAAAAAGAAAACGATCGAAATTCTAGCAAGTTCTAAGAAAGCAAAAACAAGAATAAAACCTAAAAGAAAGCAAATACTACTTTAAGAGAACTTAAAAATAACCAAGTCGAATATTAAATATCTCAACTATAAAAAAAAAAGGCTATTACAAAAACAAATGTCGTTTTCCAGCCCAGAAAAACTCCAGAAAAGGAAAAATTTCTTAAAAAAAGGCTCGAACGGCCGAACAAAAAACAAACAGTAAAAGCGAAAAAAAAGGACATCAATTTTAGCTTTTTCCAACAGGAATATACTATTACGGCGATCTACTATAAACCAAAAGGCAATCCAAGATACGAACGTTACCGGATTTGCTAGAATTAAACAGCTAAAGCCTGTAAGTATTATCCCGGACAACCAGCTTCTAGGTTAGCTATAAAGTTAAAATGCGAATATTATTTAGATATACTAAAATGCGAAATATATAACGAATATGGCCAAATACGCCCCGAACTCAATAGCCATAAGCAGAAAATTCTTAAATCCAGCAAACCTCTAAAGCGGGCGGTATACTTCAAAACTAAAGTCCTTAAACAAAACCCTATTAATAGGTACGGTTTCTTCCATTTCTCAACCTAGACCAATAACGATTATTTAACCCACCTAAGAACTAAAGAAAACAACGGTTACTAGCCCGGTTAAAACGGAAAAACCCTTACCGAACCTAATAACGACTATAGATATATCGAAATTCTCCGTTAGCCCGATTACCCCCAATCTTATTACTTGTATCCGGATACGGATCAAGGCCGAAATGCTATTACTTAAAATTGCTTATGCTATACCTCTATGCTATGCTTAATACATAAACTTCTAGATATGGGAGCAAACTTTGCAGAAATTTCAACTTCGAATCGGAAGCGTTTTAAACGTTAAAGGTAAAGGTTACTAAGGTAAAATGCTAGATTAGCTAACGAAAATAGTATATTTACATAAAAGACAAATATACCAAAAACGGGGTTAAAAAAGCCCGCGAATAAAGACGCCTCTTAGAAAACAAAACCACCAAGTCAAAAAAACGGCAAAAGCCCTCGAAATTAAAGCATCGAAAAGCTATACGACCCAAGACCTTATGGGAAGCAAGAAAAGGATTTCGAAGCCAAATCGAAATACTTATTCAGTACTAAAGCTAAACGTTTAAAACTATAATTAACTTTAAGGTAAAAGATAACTTTATTTCGCTAACTATCCCTAAGAAAATTATATTCCTTAAAAGTATAAGCTAAAGTTTTACAAATTTCGTACAATTAATAAAACTTTTTTCCTAATATAATAATATACGAATCCGCAAAAAAACCGAGAGATTCTCACTATAGATCTAAAGGTACCGAACGCATCTTACGTTGGATATCGCCGACATTTCAAGTTATAATGTTATCCTGGAAATGCTATAGCTTAATTCCAGTAATTTATTAATTAACTGGAAAACCCGCCCGCATTCGTAAAACTACGAATTAACTGCTTTTAAAAAAGGTCCAAAAAATCTATTGCATCATCTGGAAAGCCAAAATATCAAATTCTGCCAGCATTATACCCCCAAAATATCAGCGATTCGAACGACTTTTCAAGTACAAAAAAAACTACAAACTATTTCCACATGGACAATAAAGCCATCGTATACCCATTGAAAAGAACATTACTCTAAGCTTCATAAAACTTAGCATATAAATCCAAAAAAAGCAAAGGCCTTATGGAAAAGCATATAATTAAATCTGAAAAAAGGTTACATTCAACCCTCCAAATTCCTCGCAAAAGGCCTTGTACTTATAATACTCAAAATGAAGGACGGCAACAAAAAATCGACCAAAACGGAAATCCGGTTTATCGACGCGTGGTCGACTAGCGGCAGTTAAGCGATATTACCATTAAAAACGGATATCTCTTAAGCCTCATCAAGATCTTAAGAGAAAAGACAAGCAAAGCAAAATAATTTATGATATTAAACTTTCGAAACAGTTATTACCGTATCAAAATAGCCAAAAGAAAAAAAGAATGGAAAACAGCCTTTCGAACAATATATGGGCATTAGAAATAGCGAATAATACCTTTAAAATTTATTAACGCCACCGCTAATTTCCAACGCCTAATTATAACCATGCTTAGGAAATTCTTAAATAAATATATCTTTGTATACCTCGACGACATACTTATTTACTCCTAAACACAAAAGAATAAAATAAAAATAAAATAAATATAAAATAAAAATAAAATAAAAATAAAAATAAAAAACATATTCTTTCAGGTTATGAAACTTTAAATAAAGCAAATATTCGAATTAACCCAGCTAAAAGTATATAACATACGCAAAAGTTAACTATCTAGGATATACCTTTACCTCCGCTTAAATTCAAATCCAAAACTCCAAATTAAAAACACTCAAAAACTGGCCTATCCTTAGCAAGGCAACCGTTACAAATATCCGAAAAATCTTAGGATTTACGGGTTACGTACGTAACCTGATCAAGGGATATAAAAATATTATTAAACTATTAACGAAACTTATTACTAAGGAATATATCGAAATCAAAATTGGAGCTTTTAAAAAAGGCTAAAAAAGCTTTTTAGATACTTGAAAACGAAATTACCAAAGCGCTAATAATGAAATTATCCAACGCCGATAAAAAGAAACGCCTGAAAACAACGCCTTAAACTATGCCCTAAACGCAGTTCTGGAATAAAGAAAAAAAAAATAATACCTAGTAACTTACAACTTTAAGGCCCTGCAAAACGCAAAGCTTAAATATAGAATTTACGAGAAAAAGCTGGTAGCAATTATTAACGCTTTTAAAAATGAAAACCTTTCCTTAATAGAATTAAAAAACTTTCCCGAGTTCATAACGACTTAAAAAATAAATAAACGTTACGAAACTTAAATAATCTCCTTATTGAAATTTAATTTTCGAATTTATCATGTTAAGGAAAAAAGCAAAACATTGAAACAAACATCTTAAGTCGAAAAAGAAATTACGACTTTACAATTCCAAAACGTCGAATGTAAATGTTACAGCAAACTAATAACAGCACCTTATGGTTATGCGAAATACAAAAACAATCTACTTCAAAACATTTAACGAAATTCTAAAACTTCTATAATAAAAGAAAGCAAAAAAAGGTATAACAATTAAATAAATAACCTAAAAACCAGCTGTTATACTATAATAAAATCTACAACCTTCAAAAACAACAAAAGCAATTCGCTAAAGAATTCTACGAAAAACTACTATACGGATATCAAGGCATTTTCAAAACTATTACACGGTTACAGAAAAAGTACGACTTTCTAGAATATCGACAAACTGTCAAACAGGTAATCAAAGATTGCAATATCTGCAACAAAGCAAAAGCAGCCCAACATAAGCCTTATGGACTTTTACAGCCTACAAAAATTCTAAAAAAAGCTTAAAATTTAATTACTTAAAATTTTATTACCGGTTTACCCATATCAAAAACCCCCGTTACGAAAACATAATACGATAGAATATAGGTAATCGTTAACAGACTTACCAAATATAAATACTTCCTACCTTTCAAAGGAAACGTAATAACAAAACAATTAACTTACGCCTTTATCCGATATTACTTCGACGAATACAAAATACCAAAAAGAATTATCTTAAACAAAAACAAGCTTTTTACATTAAAGTTTAGTACTAACATTTTTAAGTAAATAAGCGCCAAGCTTAAATTCTTTACAATATACCACCTATAAACAATAAACGGAACGTTTAAATCAAATATTAAAGCAATACTTAAAAAATTATATCAACTACTAACAGGATAACTAGGTTAAACTTTTTCCACTAGCCTAAGGGGCTTATAACATATCTATTAACGAAAATATAAATATGTTTCCTTATATAACGGTATATAATCACAAAGTAAAAACTCAACAACCAAAGCAACCATTTGACAAATCTCAAAAATTAACCGCAAAAACTCCCCGAATAAAAACAATAACAACTAAAATCCAGACAATATAGGTTCGCTTATAAAATAAATTACAATTTCTCCAAAAAAGAATAACTTAGTACTGCAATAAAAAAAGAATTAAAGGACCAATTTTGTGGAAAAGAAACAAAGTTTATCTACTACGATAAAAACAAAACGTAATTTCGAACATTTTTCAAATCAAAACAAAAAAACCTAATAACAAGCTTAATTTCAAAAAGTTTGGTCTATTCAAAATCGATAGAGTTATTTCCAGCACCAACTACCGGCTGTTACTACCCAAAACGATAGAATACACCCTATTCTCTATATCTCTTTGCTTAAACCAGCACCTAAAAACGCCCCGCTAAAAACCAATTTGGAAATCGGAAAGGACGACGATAAGTACGAAATTAATCGAATACTGGACTTTAGGGTAATTAAAAATAAGGTCCAATATTTGATCAAATAAAAGAACTACTCATACGAAAAAAATATTTAAAAACTTTTTAAGCACCTAATAAATGCAAAATACCTGGTTAAAACATTTTATCGGCAAAATTCTAACCGATCGTCTCTAACGCGGCCAAGGTCGCAAAAAACAGCGGCCCAGCATTTAAATCTAACTATAAGGTGTTCTAATCGAAAGAAATAAACGCCTTTACTATAACGTCCATTTCAGAAACAAGCTAAACTTGCTTTGCTTTTATACGACGTTATTCCTTTTCTAATCTTTCTTGTTTTTTCAGTTAATCTAGTTTATATCTTTCTTTTAAAATCGTAATAACCTTTTACTTTAACGCGTTTTGTTAAAGGCGTAAGCGTTTTAGTCACCTAATAAACTCTTGCGATTTTTCTTTTCGCCGACGAGCGTTTCTTCATAACGCTGGCATAATTTATCCAATTCTTTCTCAATTACTTCCTGATACGTTAAAAACCCATGTTCGACTTTACGCCACTTTTGCTGCAACCGATTACGTTTTTTACCAATTTTTGACAGAGAACTTATAGTTAATACATTACACGAGAAACGTTAACAACGAATGCAGTTATTGCAACTCGGAACATCGACCGTATAAAAACAATCAAAATTACCAAAGGGAACATAATTCGAATAAAAAAAAGCTTTAATGCCAAACTTCCTGACTAAATTAGCTCGATTAGTTCCAAATTCTCGCTAGTTTGCACCAAGTTTTCCTTTCTGCTTATTTATTCAGCCTATCATGATAAATCCAGTTAATTAAAAAAAGAAAAATCTTTAAAGACAGTTTCGAACAGAAAAGTATTTACCTTTTTTATCTTTAAGACAAAGATTTTTAGAAAAGGGGAATAATATTACGAACCAAAGGATCTCCAAGATAAAAATGCCTTTTTAGAACTAACGCGGACGAGCTCCGGATAAATTACGGACCTGACCAAAACTAAAGTAATTTAATATAATCTAGTTAATCTAAGAAGAATGGGGTAAATTACGTTAGATTATAGAAATCCAAAGTATACTTATTAAAAGATAAAAGAATATATCACAAACGGTTTTCCTGTATAGATAGCACCCAGATAGATTCGCTCTTTAGCTATCAATTTAAGTTTTCAATTAAAAGCAACGTTTTCCGATTAAAGGAAAAGTCCGCAAATCCCTTTAACAAAATACTGAATTATTCTTCGCCGTATTATTACCTGCAAATCAAGAACCCCTTTCGGATACTAATCATACTTCTAGGTGGTTGTGTGACAGGTTCGTTACACTTGCTTAACGCGTTATAAAACGCGTCCGAATTAAATAAGCCTCGAACTTTCTTAAACCAGAATTTTTTTTCAAATGCGTTTAAATCGAAAAATCGATTATTAATAGGCATTGAAATGGTGCAGGGTGCCGGGCCACGTACATGGCTTGGCTAATTACTTAGTTATCCCCACATGTGTATTTCTAGGAGCAATTTTCGCCGGGCGCAATCTCGAAGACGACTTATACATTTATCTTTTATTAACAGTCTAGTTTAACACTATTAATACAGTTTGCATTATTTTTGTAATGTTTTCATTCGGCAATTCAATTATAATTTCGTTTTTAAAGATGTTCTAATCGAAGCTAAGTTTTCCCGTTCCAATTTATATTGCTGCCAAGGAAAGGATATGAGGTTTTGTTAACTGCCGACAGATCTCGATCTCCAATTAACAAGTCGGAAAGAACGGAAAAAACGAAGTTTTACTCAAAAGCATCCCGATACGGATACGATACGACTACGATTATGGCTACACCCACGATAACTTAAGCGGTATATAATTAACGACCGCGATTATGATAACGACGCAACTCCTTATACGATTAATAAAAAAGATATTAATTAAGGCTTTACTATGAAAATAGTTTTACTCGGACGACGGCGAAAAAGTACGAGCGTATACGGCAACCGGTTTAAAAGCATAGATTAATTACCTAAGTTTTAAACCGATTATGCAATTTAGGACAACATACGCGTTAACAAAAGGATTACGTAACAAAATAAAATATAAAATTTAATTAATAATGGCTAAAAGAATTAAAATTACGTCGCTGATAGCGTAGATATTAGGATTTGAACTAATTAAACAAGTAAAGCGACGACAAGATTAACGATATGAACAAAATAGCGAATACAGGGAGAAAAAGAAATAGAGCTATAAAGCTATTTATTTTACATAAGAAAAAAAAGCATCAAAAACGGGACAGCGTTCCTTAACAAAATGCAGCAACTAAAAGAAAAACGCTACAAAATATATTCAGGATTTTCCTAGCGTTAATCGGGCAGCATCCTATCTGATTATTATTAAGCGGTATTAGAATTTATTTCTTTTGTTTAGCTTCAGCATCGTAGTATTTAGCTTAGCAATAAAGGTGTTAATTAGCAAGTTGGAAAAGGTACGGTTAAATAATTAACTACGTCGCAGTAATTAGAATAAGGTTATTTAGACGGATAGTAAAAAAAAGAGGTTGCTTTACTTTTTAAGTCCAGAGGAAAAGCAAAATATACCTAAAACAATTATTGCGGACTGTTATTTATTTTATGGCTAAATATATTCTCTTTGGAGCAATATTTCAAAACCTAAGTAAATTTAAGCTTGGTAATTTTAATTAGTTTATGATAAGCTTTAACAGGCTTTCCCGGAACCCATCAAAGTTTTCTAAGATTACTACTTAAGTCGAAACATAATACGGATTACTGCTAGTACCGAATTTCCCTATCCCTACAAGAAATTAAAGTTCTGCTTTAGATACGACCGTTTAATACTAATTAATAGATAACCCTTACCAAAGTAAACTTAGTAAAATTAAACCTAAACTTGAAAGTAATCTGATTAAATTCTTAAAGCCTGCTAAGGATACGATCGAAAGCATAGTCGAAGATCCCGTTTAACTAGCTAGCCGATTAATTGCTATTTGTTTATTTGTCGTTAATAACTATTACGTTACACAGCTATTGATATTAGAACTTAACTTTATAGCCAAATCGAAGACAACGCTTAATATAGACCCGGACGTAATGGACGGAACCCTGAAATTTGGCCTGTCGAAGATCATTATCCCCTTCATCCCTGCTGGAAAAGTTACGCGCAGTATCCGTATTAATAAAAAACCTGGAGAAAAGCAACCGATAAAATAATAGGCTGCTCTACTAGTAAAAGCAGGCTATAAGCGAAAAGATGAATAAATACGTTATAGGCCGTTATATTTTTTCGATTAGCGATACCTATGCCGATCAAAACCCGAAAACTATTTAAGAAATTATAGGTAATAAGCTGCAACCCGGAAATAATATCTTAGGCTAGCTTAGGAATAAGAAACTTGCGCAGGCTTTGTATAGAAGTTTAAGAGATAAGATATGACAAAAAATTAATAATAATCGGACCATTTAAATTAATACGATATATAAACCCAAATGGAAAAAAGTAATCACTGTCGACGATGTATCTTCTAATAAATTAATACTACTTGGAAACCCGAATTAAAAGTCTAAGAAACTCGAAAAAGCTTAGCAAGTTATTAATTAGGACGGAAAAAAGCCCGATAAACTAGTTATACCTTTGCCTATTTTGTCCTTTAGATTTATTATTATATCTCAACAGACTTCATTTACTAAGAAACGGGCGGACGAAGTTCTTAATTAATTAGAAAATAAGTTTACCCGTATAAAAAAAGCTTTTTTTAAGGAAATGCTTTTTCGTAAAAAAGCTGCTTTAGCCTAGGATTGGAAAAAATGTAACAGAAGTAAATTAAGTATCGTACCAGATTATATAATTCGAACGATTCTTTATAAGGCGTAATTAACTAAGGGCATAACTATGCCGGCAAACATAAAAAATAAGCTAATCGAAATATCTTAGAATAATTCATTGCTGCATATAAAAATGTTTAATTCCCAATTAAAGAAAAAGAATAATGGTTTCGGATCAATTAATTTTACAATTAAGCTAAATGTTATTACTTTGTAAAATGCTTTTATGCCAGATAACTACGACGAAACTTTTGCAGATTTTGATATGTGCATTTAAATTATGATAGTAAATCTTTTTTAGGTTACGATTAGGTTATGTTAGTTCCGGTTAGCAAAGAATTTATTATTTTCGCAATACTGTTAGAACCTCTAAGGTATACTAGTATGCACTAAGGATTTACCAACTTTATAGCTTATTTTTTTCGAATAACGTCCCACACAAGCGAGCTGGCCACACAAGCGAGCTGGCCAAATTTCGCAACTTTCCAACCATCCAACTTTTATCACTTATTATTCAACGTCAACAACATGGAACGTCTTACAAAAGAAGCCAGAATAAACTTAGCCGTTCAGGCTAAAAAAATAAATCCAAAATTAAGTTATAACAAGCTTAGTTTTATATATAAAGTTCCTGCATCTACTTTAAAAACGCGATATTACGGCGTACCCGTTTGAAGCGACATTTCTCCTAATTCGCGAAAATTGACGGCGACCGAAAAGAAATCCATTGTCGAAAGGGTCCTTAACTTAAATACGCGAGCGTTTCCTGTCCGACTTCAGCACGTTAAAGATATGGCCAATATACTACTGGCCCAGTACGTTACAAAACGGGTTGGAATTAATTGGGCGTCGAACTTTGTTAAACGGCAAAAAAAACTCTAAACGCGTTTAAATCGGAAAATCGATTATTAACAAGTTTTATGCGAAAATCCAGAAAGGTTTCGCAAATGGTTCGAGCTTATTCGGGCTACAATCGCGAAATACGGCATCGCAGAAAAGGATATTTACAACTTCGACGAGATTAAATTCTTAATAAGGCTTTTCATAAAACGGGCATGGTAATTACCAATGCCGAAAAACGTGGAAGACCTAAATAAACGCAACAAAGCAATAAAGAATAGGTTACAGTTATCCAGGCTATTAATTTCCAAAGTTGAGCTATGCCGTTATTTGTTATTATAGCGGGAAAAAATTATCTTGGGTTTTGGTATTGCGATAATCCACTGCCAGTAACCGATTGGAAAATCGCATTAAGTAATAATAACTGGACAACAAATAAATTAAGTTTCGAATAAATCCAGCATTTTGATAAGCATATTCGGACGCGTACGAAAGGTTCGAAACGTTTCCTTATCTTCGACGGCCATAAAAGCTACCATTCGATAGAATTCGAAAAATACTACGCCAACAACAATATTATTACGCTTTATATACCCGCGTATTTTTCGTATCGGCTTTAACCTTTTAACGTATCTTATTTTTCTATTTTAAAACGCGCTTATTCGCAGTATATCGAAAATCTAATACGACGCTATCATACTTATATTGCCAAGAAAATTTTTTTTACCGGCTTTTACGACGTATTCTAAGCTGCCATAACGTCCAATAACATCAAATCTGGATTCGCGAAACTTAATTTTGTTTTATTCGATTTTAATAACGTTCTTTCCGAATTGAAGATTTTTCCAGTTATGCCTACGCCGACCGTTTCCCCGTTAACTTCCGCCGGTTTTATTTTACCCCCCGCAAAAACCCTTAAAAATATCCGTAAAGTAATAAAATAAGGACGATACTTGCAAAGGAGGATTAGAAATTATCAGGGTAGCTTGTTAATAAGATTGCTTAAATCGGTTAATCTTATAACAAAAGGGTATATATTGTTATTGTATAAAGTTGCTTTTTTTCGGAAAGAAAACGTCCGATTACGCGAAATAAACCATACCTTAAGCAAACGTTGCAGGACTAAAAACAAACGTTTTTAAGAAAAAGGAATACTTACTATACAAAAGGGGCAAGCTTTTCTGGCCCAAAAAGAAGGGGGTGGTAAAAAAATGCAGCTAACAGTAGCTGGAGGGGGTCGTTGCAAGAGGGTTAAGACCAAGGAACGGAAGTGTGGCGTCTGCGGCAAGCCTGGACATAATGCGCGTACTTGTGTAGAAGTTGTAGATACGTCTAGCGAAGAAAAATTCGATTGATTTTAATTAATGCGATATGTTGTTATTGAGTTATTTGAATTTGTTGTTGCGAGGTGCCAAAATTTGCCCAGCTCGCTTGTGTGGCCAGCTCGCTTGTGTGGGACGTTAGTTAGAAAGATTCTGGACGATTTAATGCCTGATATAAGCCGGCTATTCGTCGATAACGTTACTATTAATAGCTCGAAGATAAGATATAACAACAAGAAATTTTTCTTAGGAATTCAGCGATTCGTTTATAAGCATATCGTTAACATCAATAAAACCTTTTTTAATTACGAGCTTACTAGTGTAACGATTAATTTAAAAAGGTTTTAATAATGCTAGAAAATAGCCGTTATAGGCGGATTTATTTAGGGAACGAATAGGCGTTAATTAGATATAGCTAAGGTGGAAAAAATTTTAAACATCCAGCTATACAACAACGTTTCGAAAGTTAAAGCTTTTCTAAATATTATTATTTATTACCGAATATTTATTACGTATTTACTATTAAAATAAAGCCTTTTATACGCTTATTCCGAAATAATTACCCTTTTATTTAAAGTCCCGGTTAAAATCGAGCAATAAAAAACGTTAAGAAAGTAATTACGACTATCCCGATTTTGATTACCTTGGATTATAGCCTTAATGCAGAAAAAATCATCATGAAGATAAATGCAAATAAGGGAAACTTTGGAAAGATTTTCGGTTAACTAATTAATGAGATCGAATATCCCGTACGCTTTGAAAGTAATACCTGGAAAGGTGCCGAGCTAAGTTACGACGCTGGTAACTTAAAATGTCGAGCTGTTTTTAACATTTTAAGGAAATTCCGGAACCACATTTATAGAACCAGATTCGTCTTAGAAATTAAGGTTAAGGTGTTAATAGCTTAGATTAATAATTTCGCAAGCTTTTTTCCTGGGGTTATGACTACTTGTTAAGTCGCTTAAATAAAAATATTCGGTTTCGAAATTAGATATGTCCTTAATAAAAAGCCTTAGCTATTAACGGTTTATCTTGAAATTTACCTGGAGCTTTTAACGCGTTAGACAATTAATAGAAAGGAAAAGTTGATAACTTTATTAATGTCTAGCTTAGTTTTATTCGGTTTAATCTTATTTTAAGTGGCATAGCTTTTATAATTTCTAATACGGATCGGCAACAAGGACTTGTTATTAGGAATTGCTTTAATAAGTTCTAAAATTACGCTAAATTTCTAACGATATTAGATTTCCTTAATGGGCTTAATAATGCTGCAAGAAAAAAAAATATTTTTAAATCCGAGACGTTAAATTACTTTGTTTTGGACGGTATTTTTTAGCGTAAGGTAAACAAGAAGTACGGTAGCCGGCGAAAAATTAATACTGAGCAAAAACGACTTGCGGTAATTAGGTAATATTACGAGGATTATAGCTATAAAGGGAAGAATTCGACCTATCGTCGTATAGCAGCTTTATAATATTGGCGTAACATATTTGGCTATGTTAGAAAAATAATGCTTACGTATATTAAGTGCTAGAAAGTAGCCGATCCACGCTTCGAAAAAGGCCGTGGATTTCGCAGCCGAATAGTATAGCTGTTATTTAGGTAATCGACGTTCAATTTATGCCCAATAAAAACAGTTATAAAGATATTGGCGAAGTTAAATATAAATTATCCGATTATTTGGAAGTTACAGCCTTGTAATTATTTACGTTAGCAGCGATTAAGGAATTCTTGGACAAGCAAATCTTTTATGAACATGGTACTCCGACTAAAATTGACATTAATAAAAACTTAAAGAACAAAGGCGAGGTTATTAAAACCTATAACGTACTAGGGATTAAAAGGAAAGTTAATACCGCATACGCAGCCAAGCAATAAGGCCTAATCGAAAAAGGACATATCCCGATCGTTAAAGCCCTGATAAAACGACGAATAGGACTGGCAAAGGATAGGTTAAGCTTTTTCTTAAGATGGTCTTCGCCGACAATACCATTATAAAAAGTTATGGCCTTAGCCTAAATAAACTGCTCTATGAATAAAAAGCGCTTTTACTGATCGAAAGAGTTCTGCTAATGTAGAAAATTATAACTTAAGATCTGAACATTCCGAAAAGATTTAATTACGTAAAAGATTTGGCTATTAAAAAGAAAAGCTAAAAACGTGGCTAAAGATGTTAAGATGATCGCTAGTTAACGTCGTAAAGCTGTTAAATTGGCGAATAAAAAATAAAAATACAATAAGGGATAAACTTTTAGAAATAGACGACCTGGTATTTCTATAAAATACGCCATAATGTATAAATATATTTAGGGATATAAAGTTAAAGTACCGTTAGACTGGACCGTATTTGATTAGTAAAATTATTGGTTTGAGTACTTACTGTTTAAAAGAAATTAATGGAACGAAATTGCAAAGTATCTTTTCTATTAATAAACTAAAGCAATTTGTAAAAGATGAAAAAGGATAGTAGGAGCCGATAAATTAATTTAAAAAAATTTAAACGAAACTATTTTTTGATTAACTTAATGATACAATATTAGAAATTCCGAATATTGCAAATGTTAGATTACCTAAAGACTAACAGCGTAAAGCTTTAAAAGCTGTAAGAACGAATATTAAGGTGCCATTATATAATGGCCGATTTAAAGGCTATGCGGTTATGAACGATAGCGATACGGTAAAAACGATCCGATTAAAGTAACAGAAAAAGTTAACGCGATTAATTGCGAGAAATTAAAGTATAGCGGCTTCTTTAAATTCTTTTACTGTCCTGCTTACCGATATCCTATACGATAATTACGATATTTTACTTATAATTAATACGTTTAACTGTACTAACCCGGAATTGGAGATTAATAACATGTTTTTTACCCTTCTTCGAAGCTAATTTCCGTCGTATATCTTGATAAGGGACAAACTTCTGTATGAATATCCTTTTTAATTCGTAATAATTGTATAAAGCTAGCCTTAAATACCCTAAACCGTTCGTCCCGAAAGGTATAGTTATCTCCTTTGATAAACCCGATACAGGTATCATAAACCCCGTTAAAAAAGCCAAGAATCGACCGATATTTAAAGAATAGATATATTCTATATTAATTAAGATGTTCCGATATTACATATATTTTTTCGCAAAGCTCGTAAAGTATCAGATTAAGTATATTAAATACTTAAATAAATAGATTAATAACGTATCGGGGATTCTTGGCCCAAAAAGCTATAAAAGAACCTAAAGAACTGGCCCGATAAGTTTCGACGTATACTAGATATAATACCGAATTTTCTACTATCTGGAAGCACCTAATTATATTAGACTGGGCATTTGCGGCCAGCTAAAAGTTTTTACCCTCGATCAGTTATTATATGTACCGGCTGGTAGCTAAATCACCGTCGACGCTAATAAATATAACCCCGCGCATTTATCTTAATTAGCTGACTTTATTAACGATATTACGAAAAAATCCAAGTACTTACTTCGATATACTTAAATATAACGTAATATATAATCCGTATTTTATTTTAAAATTTAGCCCCGTTTTACATATTATTAAAACGAACGCGAAAAAAACATAACGCTTTAATGCTAATATATAATCCAAGGACCCGATTAATAATACGAAAACCTATTAGGATTGTCGAAGCTGTTAATAAAAACCTTAGAATAAAACTGCAAGATACCGACATTTTAAGTAAGAAAGATATTACCGATGCTGACCGCCAACCCCCGATTATCTGTTTAATAGTACCTAAAATAGAACTAGGTTTTGGAAATATCTTAGCTACCTTTATTAATGGCAGTATACGTCGTAATAACCAAGGTCTTAAAAATAATAGATTATCTATAATTGGTATTTCAAAAGGCAATACGTTTTAATTAGGTGCAATATTGCGGAATCGGTACTGGAAAATAAGGGCTAAGTTATGAATGGGTGCTCGAGGATACATCGGGTTTTAAAACTTGCGAAAATCTTCAAAATCGTATAAAGGTTTAGTACTCCGATTATTACTTAAGGCTTCATCGATACAGCGAGTTAATAACTTGGAAAATATGAACGAATTTAACGCCGCCAAGATAATACAACGCTAATCAAACATTTAGTCTAACATTTTAATATTTGCCTTAACCCTGGGATCGACAGACTTCTTAATACTAGGGTTTAAGGGTTTGTTACCTGGTCTAAATTGTTTTTTAAAAGACGATTTTCTTATAGGACAGATCAGTTTACCTGGGTCTGCATTAACGCGAAAACCCTGGGAATTACGTAAATTAGATAATTAACGAACACTTATAATAGTATAAGTTAGTATAAGAAAAACGGTTATATAAGTTTGAGTATATATTAAGTAAAGATAAATATAGTCTAAAGGGAAAAGTTAAAGTAATGTTGCAGAAAAGTTGTAAAAAAAGTATAAATATAAAATGAATGCATATACCTAATCAAAGAAAGCGACGACGACGGCACCTTCCTATACAACTTTGGATGAAATTTTCTGGGATTTTCTCGGCGCATACGTTTTATTAGTAAAAATTCAGTACATTAGCGTTATATACACTTAATCAATTAGACGTATAAGTTACCGGCAAATTTTAGCGAATTCCTGTACCTACATAACAATTGTACCTTAACATCTGTAAAATATTTATACCATATCAATATACCTAACGTCTCACACAAGCACGCGCAACGCACAAGCACGCGCAACACTTTTTGACACCCGTCAGCTCCATACTCAATCTACTCAACCACAACACATCAAATTAATTCTACTCAATCGTATTCTCTTTCGCTAACCGTATCTACAGCTTCTGGGCAAGTGCACGCATTATAGCAAGGCTTGTTGCGGACGTTGTATTGCTATTCCTTCCTGCCAACTTGTATGCGACCGGTTAGCCCCTAACCCGTTCAAGCCAATATTACCCCCATTTCGTATGAATAAAAGCCAACCGGCAGGAAACCCATTATCTATCGAATACCTAATCCAAATATACAAGCTTTCCCATCCCGATATAATATGTTAGGGGTATATACGTCGGGGAACGTTTTGGATGGCGGATTTGAAAGCGCGTTGCGGGTCGGATTGCGGGGCGTGTTAGAGCGTGCCGTAGGGCGTGTCGTAAAACGCGTCGTAAAACGTGTCGGTCTTGATTTTGCAACAACTCGATACTACGTAATTGAATAATTAAAACAGACGTTTTTAATAAAAAGGAACACTGACTATATAAAATAAACTAGTTATTTTGGCCGGTAAAGAAGGTGGTACCAAATAAATGCTGTTGATAGCTGCTAAAAGTAACTGTGGTAAGCCGGTTGGCAGGAAGGAATAGCAATATAGCGTCTGCAACAAGCCTTGCTATAATGCGTGCACTTACCAAGAAGCTGTAGATACGATTAGCGAAAAAGAATACGATTGATTGGAATCAATTTGATGTGTTGTAGTTGAGTAGATTGAGTATGGAGCTGACGGGTGTCAAAAAGTGTTGCGCGTGTTTATGTGTTACGCGTGCTTGTGTAGAACGTTATATATATATACCACATATTATCCTTAGCTATTATTATTATCTCCGAATTATCTAATATCGTACTCAAGTATATTAATTAATCCATCCTTAATCATTATGTCGTTATCCAGCAAACGTACTCTGCAAAATAAAGGCGAAAACTTTAAAAAGTTAAACATCGAATTCTGGAAAGCTCTTACAATTATCCAATATATCTAAATAGGAAAAGCATAACATGGTACAATTTGTCAGAAAGCTACATAATAACAGTTTCTGTCAGATAAGTAGCATGATAAGAACCTGCACTAAACACTTGGATAAGCTTATCGCAAATCATCTTTTAGTGCAGTGGCTAGCTGACAATTAAGAGTCTCAGACATGCTCTACTAAGTGGAGTTCTACCGTCGCAGCTAAGGCCTACTAGCCTGCACCAGACCACTTACCCAAAGGCTTCAAGTTCGATCCAGAGCGAGGAGTACACTGGCTATGATTTATATGCACTGCAGCCACAAGATGGTACCATGAGAGAAATACCAGTTACTACCCGATTGCTAGCCACTGAAGGGGTGTGTCAGATAAGTAGCATAATAAGAACCTGCACTTAACACTTAGATAAGCTTATCGCAAATGATCTTTTGGTGTAGTGGCTAGCTGACAGTTTCACCCCCAATCCTATAAAAGAAGTTACGCCTTAAATTCGTTTTAATCGGTCCATCACTATATACTCAAAAAATATAAACGGTTAACGTCTATGGAAAATTACCACTCCGCCGGTATATTAGTTTACGTAGTATTAAAGTAACTTAATAACTGTATATCTATAATAAACTCTTATAATCGTTTAAAATAAAACTTACATATGCTCCGAAAATATTACTGCTTTTATTTCAATAATCCGCCAAAACGTATCTTCAAAAATCTTAGTTATTATTCTAAAAATTAGACGAATAATCGCATATAACAAACCCAATCCAATTCCTAATAAAGCCGAAAAGGCGGTTAATACCGAAAACTCAAAATATGTATAATCTATCGCCTAAATTAAAATCCGGATAAAAATAAGGTCTAATAAGGTATTAAGTTGATATGTTGCACGTCCCATCAAAATGTCTAATGCTGATATTCGACACCTATACCACTCCTAATCGTATCCAGTTGCTACTCAGTTATACCGAAAAGCGTAAGAAATTTTAGGACTTAATAATCCGCCTGCCCGTAACGTAGGACACAAGCGAACGAGCCACACAAGCGAGCGAGCCGTTTTCGCTCCACTTTTAATTCAAATAGTTATAACTTCGTCAATCTATATTAAATTTCGATGTAACTTTGTCAAAATATTTATTCATATATCTAATAATTATATATAAAGTATAAAAAGCATCTACCGTAATTTCGTTAAGATATAAAATATTTTATATTATTTATAAAATAAAAAAATACGATATTTGAAAATTACATAGTTTAACGAAACCTTTATTAATAATATGAGATTTAGTAGATTTTAATGATAATTTATAAAGAATAAGTTAATATTTTTTTAAAATTTTAAAAAAAATTCCTTTATAGAGATATTTAAAGGTGGGTCCGATTTTAAAGGGAAAAAGACATTATTATATATAGCTAGTGCATTTTAGACCTACAATTTTTGCCAATTTAATTCTACGTTAACTTTATTGGTATAAAGGCGTTCATAAAGTTTTATCAATTTTTATTGATATAGTTATGAATTTTTAAAAATCTGATTTTACTATGTGGGTCCGAACGGCTCGCTCGCTTGTGTGGCTCGTTCGCTTGTGTCCTACGTTATAACAATCGTCAAAATATTTACCTAAATCAAATATTATACTTGCGGATTATAAGTTACCTATATCTTTTACATTATTACCCGTAACTCTTTAAACCAAGAGAATAACATCATAACGGATATAATAGAACTAAATGAATTCCGGATGGAATTTAAGATTACCCGTATAATTAAAGAATACCTAAGCCTGAAACCAGAAAAGAAAAACGTTAAAAGAAACGTAGAAAAATGACCTGGAAAGTTTCCGTTACCATTAGCTAAAAAAAATAACGATAAGCTAGATACTAATCGATCTGCTCCATTATTCTATGGTAAACGATGTCGACCAAAGGAAGGTCCTAATCAGTTTCGTCAATTATCCACACGACTATTTCCGATATTAATACCCCTTCCTTTATCAATTTAGACTAGTCCACCGACATCTAAAATTACACGTCTTAATCTAATACCTACGAAATTACCATTCGAGATACAGTACAAGCCCCGACCGGCCATTAGTGATCAGCGAACAATGGCTATAGTACAAAGTTAATATGTTACACCATACAAATAGGTGGAAGATATATTCGAGGATGCAAAGTAAAAACCTAAACCGTACATCCTATAAGAATAGCCTGTCTAAGCTAGGTATAAAGTATTAATTAATATAGAAACCCAAAGCACAAGGCTTAAAAAGGCGGAAAAAGGTCAAGTAGCGAAAGGATCTGACCAAACGTCGAGGGCGGAATCTCGAATTAAAAATAATAGAAAACAAGCTATGTAAGCGTTAATCAAATTAATTAATAGGTTTCATATATAATTTATAACATTAAAAGCTTGTTGCGTTATATGTTCATTTGTTTCTTAAAATGAATTAAGGGCAATCTTATCTCGAAAAAAAAGAGTTAAAATAATAGAAGGTGCCGGACTACGTACATAGCTTGGTTGATCACTTAATCATCTCTACATATATATTTCTAGGAGCACTTTTCGCCGGGAGCAACCTCGAAGACCACTTGTACACTTATCATTTATCAAAAGTCTGGTTCAACACCATCAATACAGTTTGCGTTACCTTCATTATCTTTTCACTCGGCAATTCAATTGTAACTCCTTCTTCAAAGATGCTCTGATCGGAGCTGAGTCTCTCCGTCCCAATTCAGTATTATAAGAAAATCTAGAGATATTCCGTATGTAGTTCTGGCATATTCGGTTTACTATCACAAAACGTAGCATCATAAAAAAGGGATATTTATAACTTCGACGAGATAGAATTTTTGATAAAGCTTTTTATAATGACAGATCTAGTAATTATCAATACTGAAAAACGTAGAGAATTTATGTAAACGAAAGGAAAGAATAAAGAATACATTCTAGTTATTTAAGTTGTTAATTTTTAAGATTAAATAATATTTTTTCTTACTATTCTAAGAAGAAATCTTTGTTAATTTTACTTTCAGAAAATATCATTGTTAGCGGATTAAAAAAAATCGATTGATGTAATAATAACTAGATAACGACCGATTCCAGTGTACGTAAATTTTTGTATTTTAATAAATATATTCGAATACGTGTGAAAAATTCGAAACTTCTTTTATCCTCGCGGCTACGAAAGTTAGTATTCGATAAAATTCGAAAAATACTATGCGAACTACGATATTACTACGTTTTGTATAGCTGCATGTTTTTCTTATCGACTTTAAGCTTTTAGCTTTTTTCTATTTTAAACAGCGTTTATTTGTTTATATTAAACGCTTAATAGAACGTTATTATATCTATATTATTATGACCAAAAAGCTTGGCCTATTGGCAGACGGTCGGAGGATATGGGAGATATTCCCGATATAGGTTTCGAGTTACGTAACATAGATCTAAATAGACTTAACGGATCTAAAGTGATCTATGCATCTAAACGGTATAAATCCGACAAGATCTCCCCGATCTATGGGAATCCAATTCACTTATACGGAACGAATTCGGATAAATTCAACAGATCTAAAAGAATTTCGTTTAAGATATACACGCTTGTTATCCTTTATAGTTTAAATAATATTAGCTTCCAATTATAACTTGGTTACCCAGATTAATATTTACTGTTACTAGACGTAGCTATTACTATATTGTTTAAATTCTTACGAAACTAGTGCAAATATAAACCGTACGACTTAAGTTTACTAATTAGTTAAACCTATAACCGTCCTACGCTAGAAACTTTTATTCAGTAATACCGTTAAACTCTGAGCAATATTCTACATTATTAAAACGCCGTCTAGCACCGAAGCTATCCCTGCTCAGCAGATGTAAAAACGAATCCAACAATTTAAAGTAACTCTCTAGCAGTTCGCTATTTAGAGCGCCATTCTAGCCAACCTAAATGCTAATAGTTACCTTAAAACTTAAAGTTAAAAAAGCATTATGATAGTAAAAAAAACCGTTTAAAGCTTTTTAACTTAGGCCAAGGTATATCTGCAGTTTTAAATATTTAAAACGAAATCGATAAAATCATTGCTGTACTAGCGTTTTCAAAGAGGAATGCATTAAATTAATTTAAGTCTACGATACGAAATTATCTATAAAGTGCGGAAGAGAACTAAAAAACGGCTACTAAAAAGACTTTTTCGAATTATGCCAACGAGAACAAAAACTTAAAGATGATTTCGACAACTC
Source organism: Monosporascus sp. mg162 (assembly GCA_004155945.1). Taxonomy (NCBI): domain Eukaryota; kingdom Fungi; phylum Ascomycota; class Sordariomycetes; order Xylariales; genus Monosporascus; species Monosporascus sp. mg162. Next base: position 336,603 of record QJNY01000006.1, read on the forward strand.
GAACGCAAAATGAAAAGCCGTATAAGATCTTTTTGCAGCTTAGAGAGAGAGGACCAGCTTTTAGATACGCAATCCAGTTTAAAACCCTTATGGTTAATGTAAAATAAGCAAATAACGAAGACGACGTTTTGATCGACGTATTTTACAAAAGGCTATAGGATAACGTTAAGGACAAAATTATTAAAATTTAATAACTTACTTTATTCGGTAAACACATCGTTAAAGTTATAAAAATCGACAATCAACAGTTTAAACGACGACGAAAACGACGAAAACAGTTTATCTGACGGACCGAGTTTTAAAAAACTAACAAAAACGAAAACGTACCGCACTTTTCACCTTTTATAGAACTTGATTAAAACTTAGAAAACTAGAGGCTATCTAGTCAGAAAATGAAAGGTCCGTTATCTGCTACAATTACGGTAAGCTCGGACATATTACACGGAAATAGAGAAACCCGAAAAAACATATATATTAAGCTCCGACCTTTAAGAGTCAGCCTAAAAAAATAGATAACAAAAAAACGATTAACATAATCTGTATGAAAACTATAACAACTCTTTACCTAATGTGCAACAAGAAATAAAAGAAATCAAAGAACTATCTTAAGCAAAAACGAAAAAGGCTAAACCTATTAAACCCACTATTATCTAATAGTTACAAAAGCACGAAAGATAAATAAAGCTAAGCGAAAATAAGTTACTTTTCCGCGGGTAAAAAAAGCGGGAGTAGAAAAATAAACAATCCGTACTGAATACAGGGCTGAAAATGTACTAAAGCAAAGAGGAAAACTTATATCCATAAAAGCCCGATTGATATAGAAAACTTTACACTATTAACTGCAAATGCCCGTAGTACGAAACATATAAAACGAAAAATATATATATATATATATTACACAAGGCATTACGCGCATATAACGACAAAGTTTCGACTTTCAGAATCGAATCGGAAAAAACCCCAGGAACCAGAAATGGTACCGGTATCTGCAAAAAATAACGAGGATAGAAAGAATCGACGAGCTGGCAGCAGCCTGAAACTAGCCAAAAAGAAAGCGCTATCCGGCCGAAAAAATCCAGTATTATTACGAATAATAGGATCATTGAACGCAGGACGAACTAATTAAAAAAGGAGTAAAAAGGACTATCAGAAATGATTACAGATTTACAGCTTTAATAGACCTTTACAGAAAATACGAAAAGAAAATCAATTATTAATGAGAAAATTAGATCCTTTTCCTGTAAAGGCTAGGAAACCCCGGAAGCCGAATACATTACCCGGAAAGCATTTCAGAATCAAATGGACTACTTAACGTCTACGTTACGATGGCATGAACAGCCATTAAAATAAATCTAAAACGAAAACAAACGACTCGGAAAAAGAATTTAAAAAGTTCGAAAATAGCCTAAAAGATACGAACCAGCTATAAAAAGGTCCCAGGCTAACAAAAAGAACAAAAGTAAATAACAACACGTTAAAAGAGTTTTAAATGTAAGAGAAATAATCTAAAAAAGCAAATTACGGTATAAGTACGAATTAGAAATAAGCAATATATCGTATTTTATAAACTACAGTACAACGAAAAACAATTACATAGCTCTAAAAGAATTAAATACACTACAGCTACCATAAAAAAACAAGGAAAACTCTTTCGGGGTCGAAAATGCCGAAAATCAGATATTTAACTATGACGACGGATAAAGTCCAAAGCAAAATTAATAACTTTAAAACCTTTGTCGAAAGAAAAAAACAAACTATTAGTTGCGAAATTATCTTTATGAAAGATTACGACTTAATTGTGAGTTTAATAGAATTAAAAGCGTATAACCCAGCTTTACCTAAAAAACTCGCGAAATAAATTACAATCTATTTTCCAACGATGAACAAAACAACGAAAAAATCTTAACATTTAATCAATAAGAAGAGCAAATACAAATATAAGGAAATAGTAGAAACATTACCACTAAAAGAATACGACATATGAAGAAAAAAAAGCATAATCAAAAAATGTAATGTATTATCGACAGCTTTGAAAAACGTTTAAGGCAGATAAATAACGATCTAAAACAACTACCTGAAAAACTATCGGAATAAATAACTAAGATATCTTTACAATACTATAAGGATAACAAATTAATCGGCAAAGAGCTTAGTACTAAATTACTGAAATATAACTAATAGAACTAACGTACCACACAAGTAAGCAGCACACACAAGTGAGCTGCACACTTTTTAGCACTGCGCAACAATCAATCCAAATAACTTAACCACAACATATCGCATTGATTCCAATCAATCGTATTCTCTTCCGCCGTCCGTATCTACAGCTTTTGAACAAATATACGCATCATATCAAGGTTTGTTACGGATATCATATTGCTATTCCTTCCTGCTAACCGTCCTGCAACCGACCAGCGCTTAACGCGTCCAAGCTAATATTTCCTCCATTTCGTACGACCCAAAGCCGACCGACTAGATAACTATTCTCGACCGAATCCTTAACCCAAATACGCGAGCATTTCTTGTCCGGCTTCAATACGTTGAAGATATATGTCGGAGAACGTGTTATAGAACGCGTTGCGAGGGCGTTGGGGGGCATGTTAGGGGGTCCGTGCGGGGCGTCTCGCGAGGCGTCTTACGGAGCGTATGGCAGGGCGTGTCGGGCTTGATTCCGCAACAATTCGATACCTACGCAATTAAATGATTAAAACAGACATTTCCCAGAAAAAGGAATACTTGCTACATAGGATAAACAAGGTCTTTTAGCCAGCAGAAAGGTTATGGCAAAGAATTACTGCTAATAGCTGCTGAAGTTAATCGGTCGCAGTCGGCTAAAGAAAAAGGAATAGCAACCTGGCGTCCGCAACAAGCCTTGATATAATGCGTGCACTTATCCAAAAGCTGTAAATACGGACGGTGAAAGAGAATACGATTGATTGGAATTAATGCGATGTGTTATGGTTGAGTTATTTGGATTGATTGTTACGCAGTGCCAAAAAGTGTGCAGCTTACTTGTGAGTGCCGCTTATTTGTGTAGTACGTTATAAAATAATATTAAAAAACAGCAAATGCACCGCATTTTACCCGATTTACAACTGTGACGGCTATGGGCTTAACCAACTATTAAACCTAAGTCGTACGGTTTATGTTGGCAGTGGTAGCGTGGGAATCTAAGCAATAAGCAATAGTTACGTCTAGTAATAGCAGATGTAAATCTAGATAATTAATTGTTATTGAAAGCGGATGCTATCTGGGATTATGGATAATAATGAGCGTATACATCTTAAATTTAGCTTAAAGTATTTCAAGTGGTTTAATCTTTTTTTCTGGTAATCGAGCTTTTTCGAATTTATCGAACCGTTCCCTTAGTTCGACTAGCTCGAAGTATTGACGTTAATTAAACATTACGAACTTATCGAACCAGTTACGTAACTCTAGAACAAATATCGAGGATATGTCCCATAATTTCCGACCGTTTATTAATCGAGCTAAAGCTTTCGATTATAATACGTTTTCCATTTTTCCAGGATTTTTGCTTTTAAAAATTAATTTGTTTTTCGTATTTATCTGGTAAGTAATATATTTTTTTACATATTACTTTTTATTATTTAACCGCTATATCGATTGGTATCGAAAAGCGAAAATTTTGTTAACTTAATAACGCTTTGATTTTGTTTAAAAGAATTAATAATTTTAGTTTTAATATGTGTGCATTTTATTATTCGCGTTTTTTGTTTGCGCTGTAAATCCACCTCCGAAAAAACACCTGTAAAGTTTATGTTAATTTTACGAAATGCGCGGGTTATACCGAATATGATAGTTTTTGTAACTTATTTAAGTTTTTCGAAGTTAAGTACCGTGCGTTAGTCGTTAAACAGAATCGTTTTAAACTTTAAAAGCGTTCTGCTGAAAAGAAATTTTTTCGTATTTAATAATAGTTAAACGAATTATTCGACTGTTTAAATCGGTTGCAAAATTTAAAAAAGCTTTTACGTAAATATAAAATCGAAATGTCACGTAAATGTATTAAAGGCAAGGAAGCGATAAAAACATTCAAACATTTAAAACGAAAGTAATAATAATTAAAAGCTAAGGTTACGTTAACGTAAATTTTTATGCCCGTTAATTGGCCTGGTACCGAAGGAGCCGATTTGGCGTTGCTAAACAACGTAAATTACAATATTTTCAACTTTAACGTTTCCGGCGTTGCTGGTAAAAGTTTTTCAAAAACCGTCAAGCGCTTATAAAGTTATTCGCCGATTTCCAAGCATTTTCGGAATTTAAGTAGCTTTTTTTCTTAAGTACTGGGTAAATGTGTTTCTTTTTAACGTATATCCAGGATATGTTTTTCTTTTTAAATTGGTATATCTTTTATAACATTTTCGTCGTATTTTATATTAATTTTGATTATTTTTACTTTTAGCTTTAATAAAGAAATATGAAAAATTAGATAAAGGTTAATCTTTCGCAGTAATTCTAATTTATAGTTATGTTTTAAGAAACATTTAACGATTTTATATAGGCCGATATATTTAAATCGATTTCTTTGTTTAGCTTTTTAGTTTGGATATTTTTGGTGATTAGGTAAATAAGTCTTTTTTTAAAAAGTCGGTTTTTTTTAATTTTTTATAGTTAGTTATAGGATTTACTTATTTAGTTAAATATAAATATAAATTCTGATTTTATTTTTATATATACTTGTTTAAGTTATTTTGACGTAAAAATTATCTAATGTTAATTGGTTTATCTTTCTATAAATTTCGGTAAATTTTAAGTATAAAATTAAAATTCGTAATTACGAGCGTTATTTTGTTATTTTCGTGATGATTAATGTTATAAGTTACCTACATAACTGGTAACCTTTTAACTGAATTATTTTGTTCGTAATTAATATAGTATCGTAGATACGTTTTTAATATTTGGTTAATTTTTTGGTTTATTCGTTTGTTTAATGCTTAAATATATTGGATAATTTATAATTTAGTCCAAGTTCAGCTATGGATTTTTGCCAAACTTTGGTAGTAAGAGTAGTGGTTTAATCCGCAATAATTACCATTAAAAATCCGTAAGTATTTTAAATATCTTTGAGGAAAATATATACGAATTGTTCCGAATCGGTATTTTCGTTATGAAGCAGGAAATAAAAAAATTTCGTAAATCGATTGACGATTACGAAGATGCTATTGTAATATCTTCCTATAACAAGATGTTTTGATAAAGAAAGTTTAATAATAAATTTAAATATAATTAAATTTTATAATTACTTAATGATTAATAAAGGTTGTAATTTTCCGTTAGGCTTATATCGTCTTACATTTGTTTTAGCGAAAATATTGCATTATGGTTTTACTTTTTGTATTATAATTTTTATTTTAAAAAGAATAATATGTCCGTTACAAACGTTTTAAGATTTTATGGACCTTAAGGTATCTATGCACCGGGTATTAGGATATATTCCGTATTAAACTTTTTTGTAAGTTTTCGAATACTTATATTTTATTCCTTTAAAGTTTTATTAGTAAATTAGTATTATACTGATAAATACGTTAATGTATTTTAAGTAATATTATTTGTATCGTGATAATTCGTCGTAATTTATTTATTTCTCGGGTCTAATTTTGAAAATTGTTTATTATATTTTAACTTTAGGCCTTTTTAAGTTAGATTATTTATTAAGCGCGTTTGCGTTGCTATTTTTTAATCTTTTTCCATTAATAATAACGTAATTAAATTTAAAAAGGCTTTTTGCATAACGTAATTATTTTCCGACAAGTTTTCGTATCGTAAAGAAATGTATAATATTTTTATAATCCATAACGTACGACACAAGCTCGCGGCCCAAACAAGCTCGCGGACCGTTTTTGGGTACTTCGCAGCAACGAACCCAAATAACTCAACCACAACATATCGCAATCATTCAAATCAATCGTAACCTCTTTTATTATACGCATCCACAGCTTTTTGACAAGTGCATGCATTATACCAAGGGTTGTTGCGGACGTCATATTACCATTCTTCCCTCCTAACCTGCCCGCGACCGATTATCTCCTAACGCGTCCAAGCTAATATTACCCCCATTTCGTACAGCCCAAAGCCGACCGACTTGATAACTATTCTCGACCAAATCCTTAACCCAAATACGCAAGCATTTCTTGTACGGCTTTAATACGTTGAAGATATACGTCGGAGAACGTGTTATAGGACGCGTTGGGAACGGGTTGGGAGCGGGTTAAGGGGCATGGAAGGTCCGTGCGGGGCGTCTCGCGGGACGTATAGCAGTGCGTATCGGACTTGATTTTGCAATAACTCGAGACCTACGCAATTATACGATTAAAACAAACGTTTCCTAGAAAAAGGAATACTTGCTATATAGGATAAACAAGGTCTTTTAGCCAGCAAAAAGGTTATGACAAGGAATTGCTGCTAATAGCTGCTTAAGTTGGTCTATTACGGGCGGGTTAACAGGAAGGAATGGCAATATAGCGTCCGCAACAAGCTTTGATATAATGCGTGCACTTGTTCAAAAGCTGAAGATACGGTCGACGCAAGATAAAACGATTGATTGGAATCAATTTGATGTGTTGTGGTTGAGTAATTTGAGTGTGTTGTTGCGAAGTATCCAAAAACGGTCCGCGAGCTTGTTTGGGCCGCGAGCTTGTATAATACGTTATAGTTATACCTTAATATAATATAAATTGGTTTTAAAATAATACTTAAATTTTAGAAAGGCGCTAACGATAATTAGGAATTTTCATTATAAATAGGATAATTTAATTCGGTTATAGTTATATAATTTATAAGATAAAACGTAATAAAGTAAAATTTTCCCTAATTCTTTTGATGTTTAATTATGGTTTTTAAAGTATAATCCGAAACTTCAGTTTTTAATCTCTCTTGTCGCTCTAGGTCGTTCACAATGAATACAGGTTTATTAATAAAAACGTCCTTGATTTGCTGGAAAGCTGGTTTTTTTTCTTTTTTCTTTTTGAAATTATTTGAATGGTTCAATCTTTTTAGTAAGTTCCGTTAGAAGCATAGTTAATTTGTTAAAATTGCGTATAAATCGTCGGTATTAATTGAGAAACCGAAGGAATATTTATATTTTTTTTTTTTGATATTCGTAGGTTATACTTAGGTTTTAAATGTTGATAGTTTTTTAAAGTTTATACGAATTTGTTTTGTGTAATAATATGTTTTAAAGATTCGACTTTTTGCTTATGAAACGGGCCTTTTTCGGTATTAACCAAAAGCTTAACGTTTTACAACGCTTATAAATCTTAATAAACCTATTTTGCTTACATTTTTTCGTTTTCGAATAATTAAGAATGTCGTCGAGATAGTAGATAACAAAAATATCCAGGTATTCTTTTAATATATAAGTTATTATCCGTCAAGAGTTACTAATACGTTAGCTAATTTCAAAAAGGTAATTAAGAATTTATATAAGCTATAACGTGCTACGCCACCTCCTCAGACACACCACCTCCTCGGACACTTTCCTGGTACGCTTCAATAACTACTTAAATAACTTAACTAACGTCCCACACCACCGAACGGACCAAACCACCGAGCGGCCCAAAATTTAGGACCTCGCTATAACAAATCCAAATAACTTAACCACAACACATCGGATTGATTTCAATCAATTAAATACTGCTTTGTTAACTATATTTCCAGCTCTTTAACAAGTACACGCATTATATCAAGCTTTGTTACGGACGCCATATTACCATTCCTTCCTTTTAGCCTATATACGACCGACCACCTTCAGCAGCTGTTAACAGTAATTCCTTACCACAACTTTTTTGTTAATTAAAAAACCTTGTTTATCCTATATAACAAGTATTCCTTTTTCTGGGAAATGTCTGTTTTAATCGTATAATAACGTAAGTTTCGAGATATTGCAAAATCAAGTCCGATACGCCCTGTTATACGCCTCGCGAAACGCCCCGCGAAACGCCCCGCGAAACGCCCCGCACGGACCCCCCATGCCCCCCAACGCGCCCCTAACGCGCTTTCCAACACGTTTTACAATACGCTTCCCGATATATATCTTTAACGTACTAAAGCCGGACAGAAAATGCTCCCGTATTTGGGTTAAGGACTCGGTTAATAATCGTTTTTTCGTCGGTCGGCTTTAATTTTAACAAACTGGGGGTAATATTAATTTGGACGCGTTACGGGGTGGTCGGTCGCAAACGGATTGGAAAAAAGAAATGGCAATATAACGTCCGCAACAACTCTTAATATAATACGTACACTTGTTAAAGAGCTGGAAATATAGTTAGCAAAGCAGTATTTAATTAATTGGAATCAATCCGATGTATTGTGGTTAAGTTATTTGGATTTGTTGTAACGAGGTCCTCAATTTTGGGCCGCTCGGTGGTTTGGTCCGTTCGGTGGTGTGGCACGTTATAACATGTTTAATTGATTCCAATTAATCGTATTCTCTTTCGCTAATCGTATCTACAGCTTCTGGACAAGTACACGCATCATATCAAGGTTTGTTGCGGGCGCTAAATTGCTATTCCTTCCTACCAACCTGCCGGCAACCGACTAACGCCCAACGCGTCCAAGTTAATTTTCCCCCATTTCGTAGGACCTATAGCCGATCGACTAGATAACTATTCTCGACCGAATCCTTAACCTAAATACGCGAGCATTTCTTGTCCGCCTTCAATACGTTGGAGATCTACGTCGGAGAACGTGTTATAAGACGCGTTAGAAGGGTGTTGGAAGCGCGTTGGGGGCATAGGGGGTCCGTGCGGGGCGTCTCGCGCGGCGTCTCGCGGGGCATGTAGCAGGGCGTATGGCAGGACGTATGGCAGGTCGTGTCGGGCTTGATTTCGCAATAACTTGAGACCTACGCAATTATACGATTAGAACAGACGTTTACCAGAAAGATGAATACTTGCTATATAGGATGAACAAGTTCTTTTAGCCTGCAGAAAGGTTGTAGTAAAGAATTGCTGTTAATAGCTACCAAAGTTAATCAGTTGCGGTCGGCTTAAGAAGAAAGAATGGCAACCTGGCGTCCGCAACAGGCCTTGATATAATGCATGCACTTATCTAGAAGCTGTAGATACAGTTAACAAAAAAACATTCGATTGATTGGAGTTGATTTAAGGTGTTGTGGTCGAGTTATTAGGATTAGTTGTTAGGAGGTGCCAAAAAGTGTCCGACGAGGTGGTGTGTTCGAGGAGGTGGTGTGCGACGTTATTTTATTTTAAAGGTTGTTTTTTATTTGTATTTCTTTTTGATCCGAATTGTGTTATAATTATTTTGAAAATCGATAACTATAAACTATTTTGTTCCCTATATGGGGTTTTTTATTTTAGTAATTAATAATGCCGGCGGTTTGTTTTTAACTGTAATATCGTTAAGTTGTCGATAATTTATTATTAGTCGAAGTTTCCCCCGTTTTTTAATACGAAAAATATAAGGTATCCGGTTAGTAGTTTGGAACGTCGTATTTAATTTTTACGAAGTTTGCTTTTAAATTAATTCCGGAATACATATAATCTTATATCGTTTAGGTTATATAGCTTATAAAGAGCGGTATTTCTATTATTTTTAAGGATTATTCCGTAATTCTATTCGTTATCCTTTTATAATTTATTTTCGGACTTTTTATTAAATAATTTATTGTGTTTGTAATATTGTAGAAATACATTAATTATTTATTTTGTTAACTTCCCGGACGGTCGTTTTAAAATGTTATTTATTTGCTTGAATTTTACTTTAAGATTAGCTATAATTGCTCGTATTTTTCGGTTATGCTTTTTTTCACAAAATGTATCGCATTACTTTGGGTAATAAAGGTTTTGCCCTTTTTTTATGCCTGCGACTTTTTACCTTATCGATCGAACGTTAAAGTTTTTCGTTATTTAGCGTATTGTTAAAAAAAATTATAATTTATTTTGCGAAGTTTTTAGTTAATAGCCGGGTTATATTATTCTATTTCTAGTAAATCTAGGATTAAGTCATAATCATTTATGCCGGTAATATCGAGGTTAATATTTTTTTTTTCCTTTTGAAAAAATTTTTAATGTAATTAATTTCTCATCGGATGTATCCGTCGTCGTAGCTAAATATTTAACTTTCGGTATCTTTAATTTTGTAAGGGCTTTTCTATCCTTTTATCGTAGTTGCAGCTTATTAACTACTTTTAAAACGATATAAATACGTTTTTACGCTTGGCAATTTAAAAATGCAGTATATTGTTTGTTTTCGCTCCGCACTTTAATTGTAATGAATTCTTTTAGCTTTGTTTTTATTACGTTTAAAGCCCTTTTAAGGTATTATTATTTACTTTCGTTCTTTTTGCCAGTTTAAGGCCTTATTATAAGTAACTTTATTTTTTTTTTAGATTATTTCCGAATTATTAAATTCTTTTTTTAAGGTTTTTGTTTTTAGTTTGGATTTATTTTAACTGTTGCGTTTGTCGGCGTAGCATTACTGTTAAGTATTCCAGTTAATTTTAAAACTTTTTTAGTAATATATTCGAGCTTTAAACTTTTCCACTTTTTACTTAAAAAGGAACAAATTTTTTCTTCTATAACGGATTACTTTTTTAGATTTTCCGTAAAAGGTAGCTAAATTTACAGGTTAGGCAATTTTCTTTTAATAATGCCTTGTCATTATTTTTTCGAATAATTTATTTTGCGTCTAGTAAATGCATTATTCCTCATAGTATTAAGGTTTATATAAAAAGCAATAGTTTCCTTTTGGCCAGCTTTTAGTTACTGCCAGTTCGTCGATTTCTTCCATCGTCGTTATTTCTCGCAGGTATCGGTACCATTTTTAGTTCTTAAAGGTTTTTCTGGTTCGATTTTTAAAATTAAAACCGTTTTCTTATATATACGGAATTCGTTACGTAATAAATCTTTTTTATCCTTATATATTTCGTATTAGGGGCGTTTAAAACTAACTGCGTAAAGTTTTTCGTACGGATGGGACTTTTTTAGGTATAGATTTTTGTTTTATTTTTGGTATTCCTTTAGTTACGTATAAGAATTAACTGATTATTTTTTGCTGCCGTTTTTGCTATACGCGGGAAATTAATTTAACGTCGCTTAGTTTTTTCCATTTTTAGTATTTCTATAACTATTAAGTAATAGTAAGTTTAATAGTTTTAGCCTTTTTGGCCTTCCGAGTTTCTGTTTAGGAAAATTCTTATAGTTTTTTTTTGTTCTATTTCGGGTAAAAGGTTATTATTATTTTTAACGCGGATTATCTTAATTGTTTTTCTATCGCAAAGTGCTTTTTACGCCAGTTTTCAAAAATTAAAGCTCACTACATATTTTCTTAAGACTTTTATATTTTTGCGTAATAGATCTGGGTTACTGTAATTATAGCAAGTAATAAACTTTTTATTTTTTAATTAAATAAGCTTTAGTTTTATAAATTGTAGTTAAATTTAATAAAAGGTAAAAGACATAAGGCGTTTTCGACTTTCGTTAATTCTTTAAAATTCGGACCGTAAAGCAAATTATTTTCGTTGTTCATGTCGTCGTTCAAACTGTCGATTGTCAATTTCTATATTTTTAGAAATATATTTGTCTCATAAGTTAGGTCGTTCGATTTTAATAATTTCGATTTTAATTTCGTTTGTTAACCCTTTATAAAAACGTTAATCACAGTATCGTTTTTATTATTTACCCATCTTGTTTTAAATATAAAGTTTTTAAATTCGACTACGTATTTAAAAGTTATTCCTTTTTGTTCAAGTTATAAAAGATTTTGCGTAATTCTTTATTTTGCGTAATTCTTTGTTGTGTGTAATTTTCTGTTTTGCGTTCGGGTTATTAAAGTTATTTTTAATTTTTTATTTAAAGTTAATATTGCTTTTAAAAATGTTTTTAATAACTGTTTCTTCGTTATTTTCCATATTGTTTAGATAATTTCGTAACGTAAGCTCGAACCAAATTACGGCGGTTTCTTTTCAAGAATTTTATAATAACAGAGATTTTATTAATTTCCCCTTTAATTAGTGCCAATCATAAATATATTTTAGCCTGGGTTAAAAAGCTTTAAATGCTTTCTGTTCACTTGTAAGCTTCGGGTTTTTTAATATTAAATCTTGGGGTAACTGCCGGCATTAAGTTAGTAAAAGCGGCGGTGGCCTGGGTAGTAAGCTGCTGGACATAGGCCTTAAGCTGCTAAATACGTTTTTGCAGCTGCTAAACCAGGATAGGAACGGTTACTTCGGTACTGCACGATATTTTAACAGTGTTAAATATTGTTCAAAGGTTGACGGTACAACTAAATAAAAGCTTGCAACGTATAACGGTTATAGGCTTAACTAATTATTAAACCTAAGACGTACGGTTTATGTTAGTAGTAGCATCGTAAAAACCTAAGTAATAAGCGATAAGTACTTTTAGTAATAGCAAATATAAATCTGGGAAATTAATTATGATTATAAGCTGAGATTATCTGAAATTATGGCGAATAATAAGCGTATATATCCTAGTTTTAGCAAAAGTTATTCGAACCGGTTCGATGCTTTCTCTGGTGGTTGAGCTTCTCCGAGTCCATCGAGCCGTTCTTTTAGGTCGACTGGCTCGAAGTATTGACGTCAATTAGACGCTGCGAACCTATCGAGCCAGTTACATGACCTTGGAACCCACATCGGGGATGTGTCCCATAATCTCCGACCGTTTGTCAATCGAACCAAGGCCTTCGGTTGTAACAACAACCTGAACTTTGCAAAATTACATACATTCCCGTAATTACTCTAAAAACAAACTTCGTAAAAACAGATACGATGTTCCAAGTTTCTAGCCGGCTACCTTGTGCTTTTTGTACTTAAAAAAAAACAAAAAGAAAAACTTCGACTAATAATAAACTACTAGCAACTTAACGATATCACGGTTAAAATAGGACGCCGTTACAATTAATTACCGAAATAAAAATAACCTGCACGAAACAAAATAGTTTACAGCTATCGACTTTCGAAACACTTATAATATAATTCGGATTAAGCAGGAATATGAATAAAAAACAACCTTTAAAACGAAATACGACTTATACGAATACCTGATTATCCTTATAGAATTAATCAACGTACCAGCAACCTTTCAACGAATAATAAACTATATATTAAAAGAACATTTCGATATTCTCGTTAATTGCTACCTCGACGACATTCTTATTACTTAGAAATCAAAAAAAAAGGTACGGAAAATACTTTGATAAAATCCTACAGGCGCCACAAAACGCCAAACCTATAGTTAATACCGAAAAAAGCCAATATTACAAGCAATATATTAAGTACGGCCCATTAATATCTAAAATATACAAGCATTTTTCAAATTAGGTAATTACTACCGACGATTTATACGCAAATTCAGCGAAATAACTATGCTATTAACGGAACTTAAATCGCCTCCACCCTAAAAAAATTAATTTGAATGTATTTCCGATTTTCTTTCCAACAAATGAAAAAGGCCCTTACCAGTAAACTAATATTGATTATGTAAGACCTAAAGTAATCTATTAAACTAAAAACCGACGGTTCGTGTTATATCTTAAAAACTATAATCGACTATGGAAAGATTAAAGCAAACCTTACTTTATTACGGTCTAATTTTGCAATTTATATAAAGCCAAACTAAACTACCCTATTTATGAGAAAAGTTCTTAATTATTATTAACGCTCTTAAAAAGCTTAAACGCTACTTTAAAGGTAATATACACTAAATGAAAGTATGTACGAAATTATAAGAACATTACATACTTTTTTAAGATACGAAAACTTGTCGGAAGATAATTACATTAGGTGAAAAGCCTTTTCCAGTTTAATTACGTTATTATTTATCGCAAAATAATTAGAGAATAACAAAGCAAACGTACTTAAGAAATGACCTAACGCCGAAAAACTTACGACAAACAATCTTCTATACTATACCCGAAAAATACCTAAAATAACGTCGGATTACTACGATACGAGCAATACCACCCGACATACATTAATGCTTAAAATAATATAACGTCTCAAATAAGCTCGCGGGATAGATAAGCTCGCGGGAGACTTTTTTTAATATTCTAACAACCCATCTTCAATCACTTATTACTCAACAACCATAATATGGAGCGCCATACAAAACAAGCGAGAATGAACCTCGCTATCCAGGCTAAAAAACGAGATTCTAAACTTAGTTACACAAAGCTTAGTTCCATTTATAAAGTCCTACATCTTATCTTAAAAGCGTAATCTAATGGTAAACGCGCTCGAGTCGATATTATCTCTTATCTGCGAAAGCTAACGCCGACCGAAGAAAAATCTATTATCGACCGCATCATTGACCTGAATTCGCGAACGTTTACTGTCCGGCTTTAGCACGTTAAAAATATAGCAAATTTATTGCTTGCCCAGCGTATTGTAAAACGCGTCGGAGTTAAATGGGCGTCGAACTTTGTTAAACGGCAAAAAAAACTCCAGACGCGTTTAAATCGGAAGATCGATTATTAACGGGTCCTATTCGAAAATCTAGAAGTATTTCGTAAGTGGCTCGAACTTGTTTGGTTTATAATCGCGAAATACGGTATCGTAAAAGAGGATATTTACAACTTCGACGAGACTCAATTTTTAATAGGACTTCTTATAATAACGGATATGTGAATTATTATATCGAAAGACGTGGGAAACTTAAATAAGCGCAATAAAGAAATAAAAAGTGGGGTATAGTTATCCAGGTTATTAATTTCTAAGGTTAAGCTGCCCTGTTATTTGTTATTATAAAGGGAAAAAATCATTTTGGGCCCTAATATTACGGTAACTTACTGCCAGCAACCGATTGGAAGATCGTATTAAGTAATAGTGGTTAAACAACAAATAAATTAGGTTTCGAATAGATTTAGCATTTTGACAAGTATATTCGGACGCGTACGAAAGGTTTTAAACGTTTCCTTATCTTCGACGGCCATAAAAACCACTATTCGATAAAATTCGAAAAATACTACACCAACAACAACATTATTACGCTTTAGATGGCCGCGCATTTTTCATATCAGCTTTAGCCTTTTAATATATCCCGTTTTTCTGGTTTGAAACGCGCTTAGTCGCGGTATATCGAAAACCTAATTCGACGCTATTATACCTACATTACCAAAGAAGATTTTCTCGCCGGCTTTTACGAAACGTTCCAAGCTGCTATAACGTCCGATAACATCAAATCTGGATTTGCGAAAGCTGGTCTTGTTCCATTCGATCCCAATAACGTTTTTTCCGAATTAAAGGTTCCTCCAATTATACCTACGCTGACCGTCTCCCCGTTAACCTCCGCCGGTTCCATTCATTCCTCGCCTGCGAAAACCCCTAAAAATATTAAAAAAATAACGCGGCAATTACGTTATTTGTAGGAGAAAATAAAAAACTAGCAAGGTAATTCGTTAACTAAAATGGTTAAAACGGTTTATCTTTTAACCAAAAATTACTTATTAGTTTTATACGAAAATATTCTTTTTTGGAAAAAAGCTGCTTAATTGCGCAAAACGAACTACATCCTAAGCAAACGTCATTGAACCAAAAACAAACGTTTTTAAAAAAAGAAACATTTATTATATAAAAAGTGATAAGCTCTTTTGGCTTAAAAAAGGGGGTGGTAAAAAAAATGCAACTCACAGCAGCTGGAAAGGGTCGTTATAAAATGGGTAAAATTAAGGAACGGAAATATAGCGTTTGCAGCAAGCCTGGACATAATGCGCGTACTTCTGTAGAAGTTGTAGATACGTCTAGTAAAGAAAAATCCGATTGACTTAAATTAATGTGATGTGTTGTTGTTGAGTTATTTGAATTTGTTGTTGCGAGGTGCCCAAAAGTGTCCCGCGAGCTTGTCTGTCCCGCGAGCTTATCCGACACGTTAAGTATTATTCCGGATAACCAGCTTCCAGGTTAACTATAAGGCTAGGATACGAATATTATTTAGATATGTAAAAGTGCGAAATATATAACGAATATAGCCAGATACGCCCCGAACTTAACAATTATAAGCAAAAAACCCCTAAACCAAGCAAACTTCTAAAACGGGCGGTATATTTCAAAACTAAAGTCCTTAAACAAAACCTTATTAATGGGCACGGTTTCCTTTATTTCATAGCTTATACTAATAACAATTATTTGGTTCACTTACGAGCTAAGGAAGATTACGATTACTGGCCCGGTTGGAACGAAAAAAACCTTTACCAAGCCTAATAACGATTGTAAATGTATCGAAATTCCGTAATAGCTCGATTACCCCCGATCTTGTTACTTGCATCCCGATTCGGATTAAAGCCGAAAAGCTATTGCTTAATGTTGTTTATGCTATACCTTTATGCTGTACTTAATGCATAAACTTTTAGATATAGGAAAAAAACCTGCAAAAAGTTTAACCTCCAATCGAAAACCTTTTTAAACGTTAAAGGTAAAAGTTATTAAAGTGAAATGCCAGATTGGCCAACGAAGGTGGTATATCTGCATGAATGACAAGTGCACTAAATACGTAATCAAAAAGACCCGGAAATAAAAACGCCTCTTGGCGAACAGAACCACCAAGTTAAAAAACGGCAAAAGTCCTCGAAATTAAGGCATCGAAAAGCTATGCAAGCTAAGACCTTATCCGAAGTAAGAAAAAGATTTCGAAGCTAAATTGAGGTTTTTATTTAGTACTAAAGCAAAACCTTTAAAGCTTTGATTAACTTTAGGGCAAAAGGCAACTTTATTTCGCCAGTCGTAGTTAAAAAGGTTATATTCCTTAAAGGTATAAGTTGAAGTTTTATAAATTACGTACAGTTAATAAAAGTCTATGTAAGTATGATAACGGACGAATTTTTAAAGAAACTGAAAACTGTTTAGTATGGATTTAAGGATATTAAAAACTATTTACGTTGGATATCGCCGATATATTAGATTATGATATTATCTTGGGAATGCCATGGCTTGATTCCAGCAATCCGCTGATTAACTGGAAAACTCGCCAGCTTACTTGGAATTACGAATTAACTTTTTTTTTGATAAAGGTCCAATAAAGTTTGCTACATAATCCAAAAAGCCAAAGTATTAAACTTTGCTAGTGTAATACTTTCAAAGTATTAACGTTTCGAACGATCTTTTAAAGATAGAGAAAATTACAAGCTGCCTTTATACGGATAATAGAACTATCGCATACTTATTAAAGAAGGATATTACTTTAAATTTTATAAAATGTATTACATAAATCTAGAAAAGACGAAAGTTTTATAGAAAAGCATATAGTTAAACCTAAAAAGAGGTTATATTCAGCTATCCGAATCCTCCGTAGGATACCTTATACTTATGGTACCCAAAATCAAGCACGGTAAACAGAAAATCGACCTAGATAGAGATCTGTTTCATCGACGCGTGGTTAACTATTGACAGTTAAACGATATCACCATTAAAAACGGATATTTTTTAATTTTAATAAGTACCTTAAAAGAAAGCGCTAGCGAAGCTAAGTGGTTTACGGCCTTAAACTTTCGAAACGGTTATTACTGTATTAAAATAGTTAAAGGAGAAACATAGAAAACTGCCTTTTAAATAATGTACGGGCATTACGAATATCGAATGTTGCTTTTAGGACTTATTAACGCCCCTGCCAGTTTTTAACGTCTGATTATAATTATATTTAAGAAATAACTATATAAATAAATTTTTGTATACCTTAACGACATCCTCATGTACTTCGAAACGCTGGAATAATATAAAAACATGTTTTCCAGGATTTTTAAAGCGTTAGATAAAGCAAATATCGGAATTAACCCAGCCAAAAGTGTATAGGATACACAAAAATTAGATTATTTGGGATGTATTTTTACTTCCGGTTGAATTTAGATCCAGCACTTTAAATTGGAAGCAGTTAAGAATTAGCTCATTCCTGATGGGATAACCGTTATCGATATCCGGCAGATTTTAAGATTTACGAGTTCTGTACGTAACTTAATTAAGAGATACAAAGATATTGTTAGATTATTAACGAAAGTTACTACTAAGAAATATATCGGGAAGGAATTCGAATTTCTAAAGAAGCCAAAAAAGCTTTTTGATTACTTAAAAGCGAGATTATTAGAGCGCTAATAACGAGATTACCCAACGCCGACAGACGGAAACGCCTGAAAACAAATGCCTTAAATTATGCCCTGGGTGCAGTTTTAAAGTAACAAGAAGATAATGGGAAATAGTACTTAGTAGCTTATTATTCTAAGGCCTTTCGAAAGTAAAACTCCGATATAAGATTTATGATAAAAAGCTGCTAGCAATTATTAACGCTTTTAAAGAATGGGAACCTTTCTTTAGCAGAACTAAGGAACCTTTCGATATTTACTTAACTTACAAGAACTTTAACTGGTTTATAACGACAAAAAAGCTAAATAAACGTTATGGAATTTAAGTAATTTTTTATTGAAATTTAATTTCCGGATTTATGATATTGAGAAGAAAGAAAATATTTGAGCAGATATCCTAAGTCATAAAGAAAAGTACGGCTTTAAGCTTCTAAAACGTCGAATGCAAGTATTGCAGCAGACTAAAAACGGTACCTTAGGGTTATGCGAAATACTGAAGCAACTTATTTTGAAACTTTTGACGAAATTCCGAAACTTTTATAATAAGGAAAAGTAAAAAAAGGTGCAATAATTGGATAGATAACCTGACAACCCGCTATTATACCATGGCAAAATTTATATTTTTCGAAAATACCAAAAACAGTTCGTTAAAGAATTTTACGAAAGTCTATTATACGGACATTAAGGTATTTTCAAGATTATTAAACGGTTATAGGAAAAATACGATTTTCTAGAATTTCGACGAATTGTTAAACAGGTAGTTAAGGATTGCAATATTTGCAATAAGGTAAAAGCAACCCAATATAAGCCTTATAAACTTTTATAATCTACAAATATTCCAGAAAAAGCTTGGAACATTATTGCTTAGGATTTTATTACCGGTTTACCCTCATGAAAAAAACCCCGTTACTTTAGTTTAATACGATGGAATATGGGTAATCATTAACAAATTTACCAAGTATGGATATTTCCTGCCTGTGAAAGGAAACGTAACGGCAGAATAACTGGTTTATGCCTTTATCCGATATTATCTTAATAAATATAGAATACCAGCGAAAATTATCTTAAATAGAAATAAGCTTTTTACATTAAGATTTAGTACCAGCTTTTTCAAACAAATAACCGCTAAGCTTAAATCTTTTACAGCATACTACCTACAAACAGATGGAGCAATACTTAAGAAATTACATTAATTACTAGCAGGATAACTGGGGTGA
This sequence comes from Monosporascus sp. mg162, assembly GCA_004155945.1. Taxonomy (NCBI): domain Eukaryota; kingdom Fungi; phylum Ascomycota; class Sordariomycetes; order Xylariales; genus Monosporascus; species Monosporascus sp. mg162. The sequence goes on from QJNY01000006.1 coordinate 355,886, forward strand.
ATCTTTTCCACTAGCCCAAGTAGCTTATAATATAGTTATTAACGAAGATATAGATATTTCTTCCTATATAGCGGTATACGGCTATAACGTAACGACTTAACGATTAAAGTAGCCATTCAATAAAGTTTCAAAATTAACCGCAAAAGGTTACTGAGCAGAAATAATAACAACTAAAATCTAGATAATATAGGTCCGCTTATAGAATAAATTACGATTTCTTTAATAAAGAATAACTTAATATTATAATAGGAAAAGAATTAATGGATACGTTGTATCGAATGGAAATAAAGTTTACTTGCTACCGTAAAAACAAACCGCGATTTCGAACATTTCTTAAATTAAAACAAAAGAAACCCAGTAATAAGTTAAATTTCAAAAGGTTCGGTTTATTTAAGATCGATAAAGTTAATTTCAAAATTAACTACCGACTGTTATTACGTGAAATGATAAAAATATACCCTGTTTTCCATAATTTCTTTTGCTTAAACCCGTACCTAAAAACGCTTTACTGGAAGCTAGTCTGGAAATCGAAAAAGACGACGATAAGTACGAAGTTGAACGGATATTGGACTTTAAGGTAATTAAATATACGGTCTAGTATTTGATTAAATGGAAGAACTACTTATACGAAAAAAATACTTGGAAACTTTTTTGAGCACCTGACGAATGTAAAGGACTTGATTAAAACGTTTTACCGTCAAAATTTTGACCGACCGATTTTAATACGGCCAAGGTCGCAGGCGATAACGGCCCGGTATCCAGGTTTAACCCTACGCCGTTTTAATCGAAAGAAATAAAGGTTTCTACCGTAGCGTTTATTTCCAAAGCAAGCTGCGCTCGTTTTATTTCCATACGACGTTGTTCTATTTTTTCTCTTATTTAATTTTTTAGTTTTTCTAATTCGTTTACGGAACGAAGCCCGCGACGAATTATTTTTACATCACGATGTTTTAAGAAGTCTTATGAACGGCTTAACCTGATTAACTTAGCTATAGCTTCTGTTTGCAGTCGCTACAGGTCCAACAGTACTTCCTCGGCGGCCCCTTTTTCCCGATTAATCTGCGCCTTTTCAGACTGAATATTTCGTAACGACTCTAGAAAAATGTTAATAACTTTACAAGGCACATTGGCTTTATAATAGTGTTAACACCTTTTTCGCCTCTTAACGATTTTAAATTTTAACTCTGAATCTTCGCAACGTTTACAAGGTATAATTAGGAATCCAAAACTTTAAAAGGGGAAAGAATAAATCTTTTCAACATTCGATAAAGGATTTAACGCGTTTTGTTAGTAGACCTAATATAATAATAAATTAAGAACTACTGGACAAAAAGAAACGAAAAAACGAAAAGGACGTATTTATTTTATCTTTATGACAAAGATTTCGAAAGGGAGGAAATGATGTTACGGATTGGGATTTCCCGTTCTGTTTGCGAATGTCCAAAAGGGGAATAGACTTAGGTCGGGTAAACCTCGGTACCAAGAATGGTTTCTGCGGGGACTACACAGATACTACAAAGATACCATAAAAACATTGAAAAGATACTACAAAGACATTATAAAAATACTATAAGGATATTACAGAAACTAGACGGAGGTTATGCTAAGGGGAAAGGATATATAAAACTTTTATGTTTGCTTATAAATAGTTACCTACTTAGTTTCGTTCTTTAGCTATCAATCTAAGTCTTTAATTAAAGGCAACGTTTTTCGATTGAAGTAAAAGTCCGTAAATCTTTTTAACGAACAAACTACTGAATTATTCTTCGCCCTATTATTACCTGCAAATCAAGAACCCATTTCGGATACTGATTACACTTCCAGGTGGTTGTGTGACAGGTTCATTACAGGTTTCTATGGAAATCCTACGGTTCCGGATTACCAGTATCGCATATTCGGATTTACGTAACATCCTATCTTGAATAACTCGAAAAGGTGATCTAATGCCAAATACTTTTATCTTGTTATCGTACTAATATCTTCCTCGCAACCGTAGGAACGATCGAACTATAAAACTGGCGAAGGCTTGGAAAAATACTAACCTTTTATGCGCAGTTAAGATTTACCGTTAAGGTTTGCCTTTAAGGTTTGCTTTTAAGGTTTATCGTTAAAATTTACCGCTTAAGGCTTAACATTTCCTGAGTTATATTGTTTGACCCTGCCGAACCGTAAAGCCAGCAGGCATAAGGTTTATCACCGTTAAAGCTTATGGGCAACCACGCATCCGTCGCCTTTAGAATAAAGCTTTATACAACCAAGGTAATAATCTATTCTAACCGTAAAAACTATTAATCAGTTATCGTGTTCGAAAATACTGGGTATAGTAGCTATCGTGCAAATTACATCGTGTAATGATTTTCTGTATATTTAGCTCAGGCTGGAAAATAAGGCTTGAACCCCTTCGATATTGTATTATATCTTACTAATAAAAAAGTAAGGTATTTAAATCTTTATAACGTGCCAGATAAGCTAGTAGAACAGACAAGCTCGCGCGGCATTTTTTGGTATTCTCCAACAACAAACTCAAATTAATCAACTAGAACACATCAATTCAATTCAATTTTATCAGATTCGTCTTTGCTAAACGATTTACACCTTTTTCTTAAGTACGCGCATTATGTCTGGGCTTGCCGCAGACGCCATATTTTCGTTCTTTCGTTTTAATCCTTTTGCGCCGATTATATCCAGCTACTGTTAGCTATATTCTTTCACTACCTTTCTCTTTTTCGCCTAGAAAAGCTTATCCTCTTTATATTATAAATATTCCTTGATCTTAAAACCGTTCGTTTTTATTTTTTTTCACGTTTGCTCAAAATCTAATTTGCTTCGCGTAATTATACGTTTTTTTCCACAGAAAAAATAATTCCCTATAAAAGTAATAAGTTACTTTTAGTTAAAATATTAACTGATTTAATTATTCTTGTCGGTGAACTAACCTCATGGTTGCGGATTTTTTCTTATTAATAACGTCTTTATTTTGTTACTTTGCGGATATTTCGAAGGGCTTTTGCGGGCGGGGATAAAATAAAACCGGCGGAGGTTAAGCGAGAAACGCTCGGCGTAAGTACAATTAAAAATTTTCGAGTGCGGAAAAACCGGTATTAAGATTAAATAAAACAAGGCCAGTTTGTGTAAATCCGAATTTGATATTATCGGACGTTATAATAGCTTTAAACGCGCTGTAAAACGCGGTAAGGAAATCTTCTTTAGTAATATAAGTAAAATAGTATGTATAAAGCTTTCGACATATAACGAATAAGCGCGTTTTAAAACAGAAAGTGAGATACGTTAAAAAGTTGGAACAGATGTGAAAAATGTGCGGGTATACAAAACGTGATAATATTATAGTTGGCGCAATATTTTTCGAATTTCATCAAATAATAGCTTTCGTAGCTGTCGACGAACGAAAAACGTTTCGATTTTTTTCTACGCGGTCGAATATGTTTGTTAAATTGCTAAATCTATTTTAAACTGTAGTCATTTGTTTTTGAACAATTATTATTTAAACCGACTTGTTAATCGGCTTGTCATAAGTTGTTGCTATGTTTGAACTTGACATAATTTTTCTTTGCGATGATAATATATAAAAGTATAACCTAACTTTCAAAACTAACAGTTTAGATATCTGTAACCCTTTTTTCGGTACGTGTATTTACGTTTTTTACGTTTTTTTTAGCATTAGTAATCACTATACTCGTTGTTATAAAAAGCTTTATTAAGGATTTTGTCTGGTCGAAGTTGTAGATATCCTTTTCTGCGATGCAGTATTTTGCTATAGTAATACGAATAAGCTTGAATCATTTACGCAATGTTTTTAGCTTTTCGGATAATATCTGTTAATAATCGATTTTCCGATTTAACCGCGTTTAAAGTGTTTTTTGCTGTTTAAGAAACTTCGAGGTCTATTTAATCCTGATGCGTATCACGACGCGCTGGATAAACAGTAAATTTGCTAGATTTTTAAGTACTAACGCCGGATAGCAAACGTTCGTGTATTTCAATTAAGGACTTCTTCGATAATAAATTTCTTTTGGTCAGCGTCAATCTTCGCAAATAAGTGATAATATCGATTCGAGCACATCTACTTTCAGACCGAGCCTTTACCGTAAAATATAGGACGGTATAAATAAAACTAAGCTTTCTATAACTAAGTTTCGGGCTTCGTCTTTTAGCCTAGACGGTTAAGTTTATTCTAGACACTTTTATAAGTCGCTCCATATTGTGGTTAGTGAAAAATAGGTAATAGAAATTAATTGGTTAGAATATTGAAAAAGATTTTCCCGAGCTTATCTGGCACGTTACTATATTTAAATAACTACGTCATTCATTTATGGCATACATTATTAAAAGTTGTGATTTAAAAACTCAAGTTGGAAGCTAGAAATAAATTATTACGTTAAACGTAAGGTGATGGAGTTATCTTATGCGGTTTATTTGTTGACCGAAACACTTTTTGCTCAATATATAAAGCCACGTATTATTTATTTATAAATAATATCGTCTGTTTTCGAACCTAACCGATTTACTATATATAGCGCAAAACGTAATGGAGAATAATTTATATGAGTAAAAGTAATGTATAATCTCTTTAATATATACGATGTATTAGTAACTTTATGGAAAAAGTTAAACATAAAGTTTATCAAACGAAATCTTAGATAACAAGACTTTTTCAATATACTAAGTGATAGTACCAAATTATCGTTCGTAAAAACCATTTTAGGGCCATTATAATCTTTACTAAGATGATCTTATTTCTAAAAGTTAAAGAGCGACATATTTGTTATATAAAACTTAAAGCGTTTCTCGATTAGTAACTTCACGCGCGTTTTACTCTGTTAAGCGGCTTACGTAAATTCTATTCCTCGACTGTAGTGTTTTTTCCTCTTTAAGTTTTAGATTTTTCACTGAATATTTTAGCTCTTCTTATTATTGAAATCTATTACAAATGCAATACTGAAGTGGAAGAGATGTGTAATGCGGAGAAGTCTTTAGCGCTTTTTGAACCTCCGATATTACGTGCGGTAATTTTCTTGCATAGCCCCAAATAAGGTGGCAACGGTAGGAATTTTAGAAAGGTGCCATGACCTCAGGAGTCTGGGTGTCCGAAGAACTTCTCATACAAGCCAGGTTTAGGTTGGAATAGGTTGAAAGTAGCGTGTCATGCTCCTATAGGTTAAGCAAATAAGCAAACGAAACAGCAGGGCACGGGTTTTATGCAGGCAATGGCGGCTATGCTAATGTAAAATGCTAAAAATGCAAGAATTGGCGTGTGATGCAAGTCGAGGGCTGTCACTTACCGAAAAGTACGCCAGGAGGGGAAATCACTGCTCATGTGCGTACATTTGTGTCCATCAACATGCAGCGTCCATAATTGCGCTTTAGGCTTACAGGAGTTGGGCGTTTAGGTGTAAATGGCGAGAGTCACGGGTAATGTATGCTTGCAACCTCAGGTCTCAATGCTTCCGGATGTAGATGGGCTTGGCAAACTGCGCCCATCTTCCTACTACACGTCTCCTACAACTTATACTAAGGGAGACTAGGCAATTCCCTAGTGCCTCACATCTTTCTTCCACTCCACGCTCACCCGGTAACATCGAAGTCAAACATCATTAGGAGTGTCTTCGCAATTTTAACTTCGCTCCAAGGTAGAGTCTTCTTCGCCTCAATCGGACGCAACTAACTTTCTCTATGCATACTATTAGTCTATTCACGACTCCTTGCCTATCCGCTATAATGAATACCGACCTGAGCAAACAGACTGGCAGAAGCGCCTGGGCACAAAAGGTCCAAGCAGCACGTCAATCGGATCAACGGGAGCAACCGTGGAGAAGCGCCTTAGAAACTGAGAGGAAGGCTAAAGAGGATGGAACGTACGACAATTTGCAGGCGGTGAATTCCGACCCTAAACCAGGTCCGGACAAACCAGGTCCGGACCCTCCAACTCCCACCCATTGATGATGTGCTATTATACAGGTTTATGGTTGCGATGGGCATATTCTAGGGGTTATGTACATGTTCTACCATCAAAGATGATTTCAACTCCTACCAGATAAAGTGGTTCGCTTACATTGGACACCTATAAAAAATGAATTGATAAAGATTAAACACAGCCACTGGATCCTATTATTATTAATATATGGAAACTACTTTGTAACTATTTTCTTTTTTTATCATGACGGCCGAGCGAGTTAACTAATTATTAAACCTAGTCATACGATTGAATTTAACAGTCGTATCATAAAATATAAACAAAGTAAATACTAGTAATATTTAATAATAAGAGATAATTTAATATTATAAATTTAAGTTGTGCTTTCAGCTAGAACTTTAGTCTATTTTAAGATAGTAATGATAAACATATTAATTACCTCTCAATAACATTTGTATTATATATATTTATATCTTCAGTTCGATTACAACAATATGATTCAGGTTCAATATTAAACTGCTTAAGTTATATAGTCTTTATTTTTAATACGTTTAAGCTCTTAAAATAGGACAACTCTTTTTATCCTCTATTACGAATTTCGCTCTTAAAATCTTTATCTTTAAAATTTGTAATTACAAGGTTATAAGCTTACATTATTAGGTTTTCAACTTTGTATAATTTAGTTAATCAATATAAATACTCGCGGGCTTGAAGGTTGTATATACATCGTAATAATTAAATAACAAATAATTTAAGTTTGAAAAGGAAATCAAGATAACACATGAATATAGATGTATATGTACGAACGAATCGCAAAGAATTTTTATTTTCCACGGCTATAAAAGTTATTACTCGAAAAATACCAAATATATTCTGCGAATACCGATATTCCTACGTTCAATCTATTTGCTTTTCGTTCTCTCCATTTGAACCTTTTAACATATCCGAGTTTTTATATTAAAATATATCTATTCGTTATATATCGAGCCTTTAATACTCGGTTATTCTATCGCAAGAAAAATATGTCGTTTTAGTTTTACCGAAGTGTTTAAAGTGGTTATTACCATCGATAATATTAGGTTCGAGTGCGTAAAAATTCGAGATGTTTTATTCGATTCTAATACCGTTAACGTACTACACTATTGAACGGTCCAAACCAGTGAGCGGACCGTTTCTTAGCACTTCGCCACAACAAATTCAAATAACTCAACAACAACACAGCGCATTAATTAAAATCAATTGGATTCTTTTTCACTAGGCGTATCTACAACTTCTTCGCAAGTACGCGCATTATGCCCGGGCTTGTCGTAAATGCCGCACTTCCGTTCCTTTGTTTCAACTCTTTTGCGACGACTCCCCCTCCAACTGCTGTTAACTGCATATTTTTACCACCCACTTCCTTTTGGGCCAGAAAAGCTTGTCCCTTCTGTATAGTAAATGTTTCTTTTTTTTAAAGGCGGTTATTTTTAATTCTCCGACGTTTACTCAAAATAGAGTTCGTTTCGCGCAATTAGGTAGCTTCATTTCAAAGAAATGCAACTTTGTACAAAAGTAATAGAATACTTTTTATCAAAAGACCTGCCGATTTAACAACCTTTAACTAGCTACCTTGATATCCAATCTTTTTATAAGTAACGTCCTTACTTCGTTACTTCCTTAATATTTCTAAGGGTTTTCGCGGGAGAGGAACGAATGGAACAGGCGGGGGTTAGCGGGGAGATGGTCGGCGTAGGCACAATTAGAGAAGCTACGTTGGGGTAACTTGGAATGCGTCGTAGAAGCCGCCGAGAAAATCCCCCTTTTTTTTTCTTTGGCAACATAGCTATAATAACACCGCATTAGGTTTTCGGTATACCGCGAAGAAACGAGTTTTACATGGAAAAATAAAATACGTTAAAAGTTGAAAGCCGATGAGAAAAATACGCGGATATATAAAGCGTCATAATATCGTGATTCGCGTAATATTTTACGAGTTTTATCGAATAGTAGCTTTCGTAGCCGTCGAAAATGAAAAAAAAACGTTTCGAACTTTTCGTACGAGTCCGAATATGTTTATCAAAATGCTGGATCTATTCGAAATTTAATTTATTTGTTATCTAGCCATCATCATTATATAAGATCTTTTAATCGGCTGCTAGCGATTAGTTATTGCGCTACCAGGACCTAATATAATTTTTTCCTGTTATAATAACAAATAGCGGCATAGCCTAACTTTGGATATTAGTAGCCTGGATAACTGTAACCTATTCTTAATTTCTTTATTACTTTTACTCACGTTTTTTACGATTTTTACAGTTTTTTGTACTGGTAATTACTATGCCCGTTGTTATAAAAAGACTTATTAAAAGTCTAGTTCCTCAACGTTGTAAATATTCTTTTCTATAATGCCGTATTCTGCGATAATGGCCCGAACAAATTCAAATTCTTTGCGAAATATTTTTGAGTTTTCGGATAAAATCTATTAATAATCGATCTTTCGATTCAACGCGTTTCAAGGTTTTTTGTCGTTGAACAAATCTCGACGCCCAGTTAATTCCAACGCGTTTTGTAATGCGTTAGGCAAGTAACAGATTTGCTATATTTTTAACGTGCTAAAGCCGGATAGGGAACGCTCGCGTATTAAGATCAAGGATTCGGTCGACAATCGGTTTTTCTTCGGTCGCGGTCAATTTCTACAAGAGAGAGATAATATCGGCTCGGGCGCATTTACCGTGATATCGGGACTTTAAGGTCGTCGGAGTAACTTTATATATAGAACTAGGTTTCACATAACTAAGTTTCAAGTCTCGTTTCTTAGCCTAAATAGCGAGGTTCATTCTCCCTTGTTTGTAAGTCGTTCTATATAGTTGGTGTTAAGAAATGGGCAATCGAAGATAAGTAATTGAAATGTTTGCAAAATTGGTCCGCTTACTGGTTTAGACCGTTCAATAGTGTAGTACGTTATACTAAACACAAAGGTTTTTGAATTATACGTGTACCGAGTGTATTTGCGAGTTTTTTATTTATAGCGAATTTAATTTTAGTGTTTTTATGAGACCTATTATAACTGTTCGGAAAGTAACTAAATTAAGATGTTATTTGTAAAGAATAGTGAAATGTCATAAGAATAGCTTGCCGACACAATTTTTAAGCTTTTTGAGTTTAGTACAGAAATCAACTTATTACTTTAATACCAAGTTTATCTTTATAGAGAAGAAACAATTTTATTCTGCAAGCTAGTTATATCTGTAATACACGCCTAGAAGTCAAATATAAATATTTTCTTTTCGAAATAAAATCTTCTAACTAGTGAGAAAAAGAACAATAAATATACAGCTAATAACGGTTAGAAATAAGTCTGAAAAAAAGTTTAAAACCGAAAAGCGAGAATATAACGTTTACAGTTAGCCCGAATATAATGCGCCTATTTATAATGAAGCTATAAATACGTCTACCGAAAACGAACCCACTTAGATTGAATACATTAATTAGGTTATACTTGGTTTAACTAAACTTGCTATGAAATACTAGAAACTGTCCAGCTAGTTATATATTTAGCTCTGTTATATTATACAGTAAAGTACTACAAAACAGCCCGTTTAAACAAAACTCGCGGTTGGGTTCCTAGCACATTACGCTTACAAATTTAAATTAATTGGCATTTCTTTCGTTGAACCAATTTACAGCCTATTTACCAGTACGCACATTACGTTCGGGGTTGTTGTGAACGTTAAATTGCCGTTCCTTTGTATTAACCTTCCTACCACGACTATTTTTAACAGCTATTAATTGCACTTTTTAGTACTACTTTCTTTGCGGCTAAAAAAGCTTGTCCTTTTTGTATAAGAATCATTCCTTGTTCTTAACAACGCTTATTTTTAATCTTTCAGCGTTTACTAAAACTGTAATCAATTTCGCGTAATCAAGCAGCCTTTTTTTTTATTTTAAAAAAAAGATTTTATACAAAAGTATTATTGGACCGTTAATTAAAAGATTAACCGATTCAACAATTCTCGTTAGCGAGCTATCCCAAAAGCTTTTAACCTTTTTTGTATATAAATAATGTCATTACCGCGTTTTTACTAATATTTTAAAGGGTTTTCGAGAGTGAGAAACGAACAAACCCGGGAGAAACAAACGGAAAATAGTCGGCATAAATACAACTAAGAGAGTATTTAATGCGAACAAGCTATTAATAAAATCGAATGAAATAATTCCACATTTCGTACAGTCGGACTAGTATTATAGAATGTTATAACGGCATTAAAGGCGTCGTAAAAACTCTAAAAAACCCCTCTTTGTAAAATAATAGCAGAGGATTAAATTATCGATATAAAGAGTATAAACGTACTTTAATAGCCAAAAGTAAATAGGCCTTTAAGGTGATGGGAGGAATGTATAAATATGTAAAGCATAATATCCTCTTTAAAAGAGACGTAACCGTATAGACAAAATTGGATAAATGATAAATTGCTACCCTAATTCCTAGGCTTCACTAAACCCATCTCTCTCGCAGGCGTCTCACTCCAAGGCGACTTTAAAATGCCTTATCCCAACTCTATCTACGTCGATTCTTGTCGAAAATGTGGTGTAATAAACCTGTTACATAATCACCGAGAAGTATAAACAGTACGCGAAATGGGTTCTTGATTTGCAGGTATTAATAAAGCGAGGAATAATTCAGTAATCTATTCGTTAAAGAGATTTCCGGACTTTTTCTTTAGTCGGAGAACGTTGCCTTTCGTTAATGACTTAGATTAATAACTAAACGCGAATTTATTTGGGTGCTATTTATATAGGAAATTATTGGTTCATATATATCCTTCTTATTTTATACTTATGCTGGATATGTTTAGATGTATTCCATATTTATCAAATCTAAGCATATCTTTTTGTGGTGTTTGTAGATGGATGTGTTTTATTTTTATCAAATCCAAATAATACCAGATATATAAGAACTTTTATCGAAATTTATCCGTTGCGCCTAAGTATTTTAGAGCCATCTCGATAATCTTTTTGCTATATCTTTTTCCTATATTAGTTGGTCGTAATATTATTTTCCTCCTTTTAGAAACTTTGTTCCAAAGATAAAATAAATAAATATATTCCCTTTTTTCGATTTTTTTCTACATGATATAACTTTACTTTATAATGTCGAATCGGGCTGCGAATTAAAAAGAGCGCTTTCGTTCAGATTGGAGATTAATTCTTTAAAGTCGGGTTACCTAGCTTAAAGAAATTGGCGATAGGTATTACTTTTATTTTTCATATATTCGTTTCGAAGAAATAAACTGTCGATTACCGCGGGCGTTTCTTTTTATAATTACTATTAACGCCGTTAACTTCGGAAGTGTAACGTGGCGGTGATGAATTTTTTAAACCGAATAATTTAAGAGCAAAAACGTGTTTAAAAAAGTAGCGAAAAACGGAGAATTAATGATTAATCTTTCAAGAACGGCTGAAAAAGAAATAAACAACCTGCGTTAGAGTTAAAACGAAAAAGATGCAGGTATCTGTTAGTCGGTTAAAGCGGTTAAGGTTTTAGCAGGACTTTTTGAAACTTTAGGCGATAAAGATACTAAACGAAGGTTTCGAATTAAATTAACTAAAGGAAAGAGAAAAACTAAAAAAGGAACGGCGACGAGCTGCTGCCGCGCAAGCATAGTTTGCTTCTGAAATTGACGCGGTAGTAAGGGCGTTTATTTCCTTCGATTGGAACATCGAAGAGCTAGATTTCGGTATAGGGCCGTTATTACCTGCGACCTTGGCTGTGTTAAAGACGGTCGGTTGGGATTCCGACGGTAGACCGTTTTAATTAAGTTCTTCGTATTTGTTACGTATTTAAAGAGTTCCTTAGTATTCTCTCTATGTAGGTAATCCACTTACTTCATTAGGTACTAGATTTTATTATTAATTACTTTTAAGTCCAGGATTTCTTTAACTTTATATTTTTAATATCTTTTTCCATTTGCAAATTCGTTTTTAACGGGGCCTTTTTTGGTACTGGTTTAAGTAAGGAAATATAGAAAACAGGGTATATTTTCATGGTTTTCGATAATGATAATCGGTAGTTAGTTTTGGAAATAACTCCATCGATCTTAAATAAACCAAGCTTTTAAAATTAAGCTTATTACTGGGTTTTTTTGTTTTGATTTGAGAAATATTCGAAGTTACGTTTTGTTTTTGGCGTAGCAAATAAACTTTGTTCCCTTTCGACAGCATTGATCTTTTAAATTCTTTTTCTATTATAGTATTAGGTTATTTTTTGTTAAAGGAATCGTAATTTATTTTGTAGGCGGACCTGTACTGTTTGGATTTTAGTTGCTACTATTTTTGCTGAGGAATCTTTTGCTCTTAATTTTAGAGCTTTGCCGAATAACTGCTTTGATTATTAAGTTTCTGCTTTATAACTATATATCGCTGTATAGGATGAAATACCTATATCTTCGTTAATAAATATATTATAGACTATTTAGTCTAATGGAAAAAGTTTAATCTAATTATCTTATTAGTAGTTAATATAACTTTTCAAGTATTATTTTAACATTTGATTTAAATGTTCCGTTTATCTATCCGTTTGTAGGTAATATGCTGTAGAGAATTTAAGTTTAGCTTTTATTTATTTGAAGAAGCTGGTACTAAATTCTGATATAAAAATCTTGTTTCTTTTAAGATAATTTTTTCTAGTAGTCTATGTTTATCGCGGTACTGTCGATTAAAGGCACAAGCTAATTGTTTTGCTGTTAGGTTTTTTTTAAATGTAAAAAGTACCTATATTTAGTAAATCTGTTAATGATTACCATATTTTATCGTATTAAATTTTAGTAACGGGGTTTTTTGATAAAGGTAAACCAGTAATAAAATTCTAAAACATGGTGTTCCAAGCTTTTTCTGAAATATCTGTGGGTATAGAAGTTTATAAGGCTTATGTTAGGCTGCTTTTACCCTATTGCAGCTATTGCAGTGTTTAATTACCTATTTAACAGTTCGTCGAAGTTTTGGAAAGTCGTATTTTTCCTGTAACCGTTTAACAGTTTTGAACATACTTTATTGTCCGTATAATAAATCTTCGTCGAATTCTTGAATGAATTGGTTTTGTTATTTTCGAGAGATATATATTTTGCCATAGTACAGCAGTTAATCTCTAAGCTATCCATACAATTGCTGTACCTTTTTTTTTTTGCTTTTTTCAATTATAGGAATTTCGGAATTTCCTTAAAAGTTTTAAAATAGGTTATTCAGTATTTTGCATACCCGTAAGGTGCCGTCCTTAGTCTGTTATAATATTTGCATTCGCTGTTTTGGAACCTTGGAATGGTAATTTTCTTTATGACTTAAAATGTTTGCTTTTTTTTTTTAATATGGTAAATTCGGAAATCACATTTCTATAAGAAGTTTATTCAGGTTTCGTAGCGTTTGGTTTGTTCTTAAGTTGTTATGAACCGGGCAAGGTTTTTGTAATTTAAATAAATATCGAAAAGCTCCTTAGTTCCTTTAAGGAGAGGTTCCCATTTTTTAAAAGCGTTAATTATTGCTAGCGGCTTGTTGTCGTAAATCTTTTATCGGGATTCTGCGTTTCGAAAGGCCTTAGAATGATAGGTTACTGGGTACCATTTTCCATTCTCTTCTTATTACTCCAGAACTGCGCCCAGGGCATAATTTAAAGCGTTTGTTTTTAGGCTCTTTCTTTTGTCGGCTTTGAGTAATTTCATTATCATCGCTTTGGCGATTTCGTTTTTAAATATCTGAAAAACATTTTTCCCTTCTTAGAGGAGTTTAAATTCCTTTCCGCTATATTTCTTAATGGTAAGTTTCGTTAATGGTTTAATAATATCTTTACATCTTTTAATTCAGTTATGTACGTAACACGTTAATTCTAAAATCTGCTTGATATCAGTAACGCTTACCTTATTAAGGATGTCCCAGTTTTTAACTATTTCTATTTTGGAGTCCTGGATTTAAATTTAAGCGGGGGTTAGAGTAAACTCTAAATAGTTTAGTTTTTGCGTATATTATATACTTTTAGCTAGGTTAATACGGATGTTTGCTTTTTAACTATTTAAAAACCTCGGAAATATACTTCTTATTTCTTTAACATTTCGGAATAAATGAGGATGTCGTCGAGGTATATAAAGATATATTTGTTCAGGAATTTCCTAAATATGGTTATAATTAGACGATGGAAACTGGCAAGGGCATTAGTAAGTTTTAAAGGCATCATTCTGTAATTGTAGTATCTATGCATCGTTCGAAAAGTGGTTTTCCATGTTTTTCCTTTAAGCATTCTAAAACAATAGTACCCGTTTTAAAGGTTTAAGGACGTAAACTATTTGGCTTTACTTACGGCTTTCCTTAAAGTATTTATTATAGTTAAAAGATATCCGTTTTTGATGATAATAGTGTTTAACTGCCGGTAATCGACCACGCGTCGATAAACCGGATTTCCGTTTTAATCGATTTTCTGTCTGCGGTCCTTAATTTTAGCTACTATAAGTATAAGGTATTCTGCAAAGGATTCGTATAGTTAAATGTAACCTTTCTTTAAGTCTAACTATATACTTTTTATAAAGCTTTTACCTTCTTTGGATTTATCTAATAAGTTTTGTAAAGCTTAACGTAATGCCCTTTTTTCATAGGGATTCTATGATCCTATTATCCGTATAACAGCAGTTCGTAGTTTTTTTTTATTCTTATAAAATTGTTCGAAACGTTAATATTTTAAAGGGATTATACTGGCAAAATCTAATACCTTGGCTTTTCGGATAATAGAACAAACCCCTTTGGTTTTTTCCTTAAGAAAAGTTAATTCCTAGTTTTAAAAAAGCTAGGGAGTTTTCTAGTTAATTAACGAATTGCTGGAGTTATGCTAAGATATTCTTAAAATAATATTATAAACCGAAATGTCGGCGATATCTAATATAAGTCGTTCTTAATATCCTTAAATCTATACTAAAAGGTTTTCGGTTTCTTTAAAAACTCGTCTACTATTATATATAAATAAACTTTTATTAACTGTACGTAGTTTGTAACATTTCAGCTTATACCTTTAGGAAACGTAATATTCGTTGCCTATAGCTGGCGAAAGAAAATTACCTTTTGCCCTAAAGTCTATTATAGGCTTCAAAGTTTAGCTTTAATATTAAAGAAAATTTTAATTTGGCTTCGTAATCCTTTCTTACTTTACATAAGGTTTTAACTTTTATAACTTTTCGATGCCTTAATTTCGAAAGCTTTTACCCTTTTCTTAACTTCATAATTCTATTTGCTAAAAGGCGTTTCCATTCGCGGGCTTTCTTAATCGCGTATTTGGTACATCTATCAACTATGCAAATGTACTATCTTCTTTAGCCAATCTAGCATTTTGCCTTGATAACTTTTACCTCTAACGATTAAAATGGCTTTCGGTTCGAAATTGAAATTTTAACAAAGTTTGCTTTTATATCTAGAAGTTCATACATCAAGTATAACACAAAAGTATAACGTAAGCAACCCTAAGCAATAACCTTTCGGCTTTAATCAAATTCGGGATATAAGTAACAAAATAGGGAGTATTCAAGCTACTAGGAAATCTTAATACATCTGCACTCGTTACCGGGCTCGGTAAAGTGTTTTTCGTCCCAACCGGGTTAATAATCTCTATCTTCCTTGATTCGTAAGTAAACTATATAATCGTTATTGGTACAGGCTAAAAAATGCAGGAAATTATGCCTACTAATAAAGTTTTATTTAAGAACCTTTATTTTAAGATATACCACCCGTTTTAAAAGTTCCCTAAGTTCAAGGATCTTCTGCTCATAGTTTTTAAGTTCGGGGCGCATCTAGCTATACTCGTTATGTATTTCGCGCTCCTGCATATCCAAATAATATTCGCATCCTAACACTATAGCTATCCTAGAATTAGTTATCTGAGATAATACCTGCAAACTCTAGTTACTTAATTCTAGCAAATCGGGTAACGCTCGTACTTTAGGTCGCCGCTTAGCTTATAATAAGTCGTTACAATAGTATATTCCTATTGGAAAAAGGCAGAATTAACTTCCTTTTCTTCCTCGCTTTCATTATCTGTTTTTTATTCGGCCGCTCGGACCTTATTTTAATGAATCCTTCCCTTTTTAAAGTTGCTCTTAGCTAAAAAACGACGTTCGTTCTTATAAAGGCCTTTTTTACCACAATTAAAGCCTTCAATATTCGACTTAACCTTTTTAAGCTCCCTTGAAGTAATAATCGTTTCCTTTTAAGTTTTATCTTTATTTTTGCTTATTTGGAATTTGCTGCTAAAACTTCGATCGTTCTTTTTTTTCTTAAATCCTTTTTTCTCCAGGTAGCTACTAAAAGTACGTGTGTCGGCAATAATAACCTTGTTAATGTAATTTTGAAAAGGCTTTATTTGAGTACCCTATACATTTCGTCCTTGACTTATAATTTCAGGCTATTATAATAAGGGTAAAATAAGGCCCTTTCTAGTAGGTAATAGGTTACTGTAAAGCGATTAAATTCCGTCGTATATTTAGTCGCAGATTTTATCTATTGAAAAAAGTGCAACTTTTTAACAGCATCCTGCTGCTTATCTGGATTTCCAAACAAAGCTCGTATTCGTTCCTTCAAATATTCGTGATTACCGAAAATATAATTGGTAAGTTCGGAAAATTCGTTAAGGTAATTTTCGAGATAATCCTTCATAATTGGTTCGAACTATAAGAAAACCTTTCCTATAAACAGCTAAAAAATAGCCATCACCTTTTAATACTTTTCTATTACGAATCTCTCGTAAAATTCAAGGTAAAGTTTAACCTAAACTGAAAGTCCTTCTACATTTCTAGTTCAACTGCACGGTTTTAAGTAAGTTAATTTATAACCCTTAACTTTAAGCATTCCATGATAAGCAAAAGGTAAAACAAAGTTTTCGCGGAATTAATTCGCGCCGAATAAAGGCAATATCGAAAACTTTTATTATCGAGCGAATCTAGCATTTTCCCTTTTTACTCTCTGGAATTCCGCTATCAAATGCCCAGCCCGTCGTCAATTGAAAGCTCTTTTCCCGTGGTTTCCTTTTTTTTTTCTTTTTCTGGTTCGTTTTCCTGGACCTTAATTATTTCTTTGGAAGCCGGCAAAGGTCATCGCCAAGAAGAAAAAGGTTCTCCTTGAAACCGAGTTTTAAAAGCGGCCATGTTGCCGCTTAGAAAAAGGACTTCTTTAGTAAGGGGTAAAATATAGTAATCCAGTTATCGATCTCTTACCAGCTAGTAACAGCGATCGGGTATATCGTTTATCTTCTAAACGCCGTTATATAATATCGTCTTTACTAAGTTCAGTAAGGCTTATACCTAACTAGGTCTTAAATTATTCGTCGGCTATTAATCAAGAAGCTATCAAAATGTAACGAACCTATTACATAACCATCTAGAAGTATAAGCAGTATCCGAAATAGGTTCTTAATTTGCAGTTAACAATAAGGCGAGGAATATTTTAATAATCTATTCGTTAAAGTAATTTACGGCCTTTTTCTTTAATGGAAAAACTTTACCTTTAGTTAAAGACTTAAATTAATAGGTAAAAACGAAGTTATCTGGATACTATTTTATATAGAAAATCTTTAGGTAATATATATCCTTCTTATTTTACACCTATAATAGATATGTTTGGATATATTCTATATCAATCAAATCTAAGCATATCCTCCTATAGTAATTGTAAATGGATATATTCTACATCTATCAACTTCAAGTTTAACCAGTCACACAACGAATTTAACCGAGTTTTACCCGTTGCGCCTAAGTATTTAGGAGCTATCTCGACAATCCGCTTGGTATATTCTTTCTCCAAATTGGTTGGTCGTAAAATCTGGACGGTTTTCACAATCCGGAACAACCGAGAAAACCATTGTTCGTAATTCTTTATACATCGTTCCAAAATCTGAACTTCGGAATTGTTAAACGGGTTATTATTTTCCTATTCCAGTTTCGCCAATAATCTCCTTCGAATCGTTATACTTTTCGGCGTATATTTTTGCAAAGATCGATTACCGTCCTTTTCGCAAATCAAAGCGTATCCGAAAATTAAAAACCGAACTCGATCTTCTTGTAAAAGGCTTTTTAGATCGACAGTAATATCGATAATGTTAATTCGTTCGGTAATTTTATGGAAATTGTATAACGTTAATAAAACGGCTATTAGAAAAATCCCGCAGTTATAAATTACCGGTATCGTATATTTAGACTTGCGTAATATGTTATTTTAGGCAATTAAAAAAGCCGTAAAAACGATTAAGCTTAGCGAGAGCTCAGCAAAATGCCAGCCTTTTATGCCTAATTATGGTTTACCGTTAAGGTTTGCCTTTAAGGATTATCTTTAAAGTTTATCCTTAAGTTTTACCGTGTAAAGCTTAATATTTCCGAAGTTATATTTTTTAACGCTGCTGAACAGATGATTTAATGAGCATAAAGTTTATCAGGGTCGAAGCTTACCGGTAACCACGTATTAATCAGCTTCAAAATAAGGCTTTACAGCATTAAGATAATGATGTATCCCTCGTAAAAACTATTAATTAATTATCGTATTCGAAGATATTACATATAATAGCTATCGTGCAAATTACAGCGTGTAATAATTTTCTATATATTTTGCTGAGCCTTGAAAAAAAAGGCTTAAACCTATTCGACTTTGCATAAACCGTAAGATTCTTCGAATTTTATCTAATAATAACTTCCGTTACCGTTAAAGATATATAGATCTTTCCATCTTTGTATACACATTCATATATATATATTGAAATGTTAAATCTAATTTTAGTTCAATTTATTCCCGTCGTTTTAATGTAATCAGCTGCCTGTAATTTAAAGCAGTCGGCTATTATATTTATAATCCTGTTTTCCTTTAAGTATTAGCTTTAAGAGGATTAATTACTTACAACTTAAGGTAAAAAACCTTTAAAGCTATAAGCTAGTTGCTCTTTATAATAGTTGCTTTAAGGTAATTAACCCTTTAAAACCTTTTATATTATTTCTACCTTAGATCTTAAAGCTATTGTTCGTTAAATATAGGCGCTAAATATTTTTCCATTAAAAAGATATAAGTTTCTACGGTTTTGAAGATAAATTATTTCTTACCTTATTTACCGCTGCAAGTATTACTACAAATATTATAAAAGCTGTTACTTTAGTTATTATTATTACTTGAACTTCTGCTTTCATTTCTGTCCTCCCTTTCTTTTTTCCTTTACCGTTTTATTTATTTAATTGTTTCTAATTCTTAAACCAGCTTTTCGCTAGTTATTTATATTGCTATAATCAAAGAAAAATCTTTTCCCTGTTTTTGTGCAGGTTTAGTATCGCGGAAATAAATATTATTGCTTTCCTTACTCTTTTATATACTATAAGACTGTCCGTTGTTTTTCTTTTTATTAATACTGTTCTAGAATTCGCTATTAGACTCGTTAATTAGCTGCTGGAGCGAGTAATTTGTTTGCCGTAACACTTATTATATTTTTTTGGCACCAGCAGCTTGCTTTTCCCTTTAGAACAATAAAAATTTTCGTAATATAGTTTTATATTGAGGATTTATATTACAGCCTTTTATGTCCTATAAAAGCTGTTAAAATTTAGTAGTAAACGGGATAGCGGTTCTTATCATATATAATTTTGCTTAATTTCTATTAAAAGAATGAACTTTTACTGGGTTTTACCTGTTGCTGTATATGTTTTCGTTAACGCCCTTAATATTTTCGTCATTGTTTTAGACTTTTATAATTAACTTTAAAAGCACTCCTTTGCAGCATTTGGTAATAGTTGGCGCGAAATGTATTGGATTTAATTGTTCTAGATATATTCCGTCCTGATCATCACTTCTTTCTATTATAAGGTTAAAAGCGTTATTTTAAAGCTTCTCATTAGCCCAATCTAAGAGGTAATTTTCCTTATCTATGGAAAAATTGATACGCATATAACGGGACTTCGAAGCGTTACTAAACTTTTTAAATTCTTTCTTTCTGTCCTTTAAAGCAACGCTTGACTCGTTAAAACTAATTAAGCCACTGAAGCTGGCAACGCTTCTACAAAAAAAAGGTATAATAGTTTTTTTTCCCTTTTTAAGGGACCCCCAGAAAAGTTCGAAAAAGAAAATAAAGATAAAGATAAGGATCTATTCAAACTATTAAGGTTATTACATGCCACTGCTTTTTCCTTAAGTGATCTAAATAGCTTTTTCTTTTTCTTCTCGCTTTTTTTCTTTTTACGAAATCGGCCTTCTTTCTGTATTGCTTTCTAATATGATAGCGACTTCCTTAAACAGGATCGCCTTAATCTTAGGTAGAACGTATTTAATAGATGTATTATTATATTATTTATATGTTTTTCGTATCGTTACACTTTTTATTTTAAAGCTTTAACCTTTTAATATTATTTTCAATTTATTAATATGTTTTTTTCTGCGTTTTAACCCTACGTTTAATACTCCTGATATTAATATCTAAGAACGTATAAACCGTTCTTCAGTCCTCTTCCGCTTATTGTTATTAAATAACGGTTTTTAGCGGTTAATAAAATAATACAGCGTTTTCTATTAACGTACCACACAAGCGAGCGAGCCACATAAGCGAGCGAGCCAGATTTTGGCACCTCGCAACAATCAATCCAAATAACTCAACCACAACATATCTAATTGATTCTAATCAATCGTATTATCTTTCGCCAACCGTATTTACAGCTTTTAAAGAAGTGTGCGTATTATATCAAAGCTTGTTACGGGCGCAATATTGCTATTCTTTCCTATTAACCCGCCCGCAACCAACCAACTTTAGCAGTTATTAGCAGCAATTCCTTGTTATAACCTTTCTGCTGGCTTAAAAACCTTGTTTATCTTATATAGCAAGTATTCCTTTTTCTAAGAAACGTTTGTTTTAATCGTATAATTGCGTAGGTTTCGAATTAACGTCTTACAAAAGCGAACGAGCCATACAAGCGAACGAGTCATACAAGCGAACGAGCCATACAAGCGAACGAGCTATATAAGCAAGCGAGCCAAGTTTTTTAATTTTCCAACCTTTTAACTTTAATCATAAATTTTTTAACGCCAACAACATAAAACGTTTTATTAAAGAAGCTAGAATGAACTTAGCTATCCAGATTAAAAAAAAAACCCCCGAAACTTTCTTTTAAAAAGTTGCATTTTATATATAAAATCCCCGAATTTACTTTAAAAGCCCGATATTACGGTCGACGCGCCCGAACCGATACCGCCCTTAATTCGCGGAAGTTGACGTTAACCGAAAAGAAATCAATTATCGAAAGAATTTTTAACTTGGATACGCGAACGTTTCCTGTTCGGCTTTAGTACGTTAAAGATATGGCCAATTTATTGCTGGCCCAGCACGTTGCAGAACGTATTGGAATTAACTGGGCGTCGAACTTTGTTAGACGGCAAAAAAAAACTCCAGACGCGTTTAAATCGGAAAATAGATTATTAACGGATCTTATGCAAAAATCCAGAAATATTCTGTAAATAGTTCGAGCTTATTCGGGTTACAATCGCAAAGTACGGCATCGTAGAAAAGGATATTTACAACTTCGACGAGACTGGATTTTTAATAGGGTTTTTTATGGCAACGGGCATGGTAATTACCAGTACCGAAAAACGTAAAAGACTTAAATAAGCGTAATAAAGGAATAAAGAATGGGTTACAGTTATCCAAACTGTTAATTCCCAAAATTAGGCTGTGCCGTTATTGGTTATTATAGCGGGAAAAAATTATCTTGGGTCCTGGTACCGCGATAACCTACCGCCAATAGCCGATTAGAAAATTGCATTAAGTAATAATAGTTAAACAACAAATAAATTAGATTTCGAATGGATTTAGCATTTTAACAAATATATTCGGACGCGTACGAAAAATTCGAAACGTTTTTTCATCCTTAACGGCCATGAAAGTTATCATTCGATAGAATTCGAAAAGTACTACGTTAACAATAATATTATTACGCTTTATATGCCCCCGCATTTTTCGTATCGGCTTTAACCTTTTAATGTATTTTGCTTTTCGGTTTTAAAACGCGTTTATTCGCGCTACATCGAAAACTTAATGCGACGTTATCATACTTACATTACTAAAGAAGATTTCCTCGCCGGCTTTTACGACGCGTTTTAAGCTATTATAACGTCCGATAACATTAAATTTGGATTCGCGAAAGCTAGTTTTGTTCCATTTAATCCTAATAACGTTTTTTCCGAATTAAAGGTTCTTTCAGTTGTACCTACGCCGACCGTTTCCCCGTTAACCTCCGCCGGTTCCAATCATTTCCCGCCTGCGAAAACCCCTAGGAATATCAAAAAAGTAACGCGGCAATTACGTTATTTGCAAAAGAAGATTAAAAACTAATAAGGTAATTCGTTAACCAAAATGGCTTAATCATTTCATCTTTTAACTAAAAGTTACTTTTTAATTCTGTACGAAATTACATTTCTTCGGAAAAAAGTTACCTAATTATACAAAACGAACCATATCTTAAGCAAACGTCGCAGGACTAAAAATAAACGTCTTTAAAAAAAAGAAACACTTATTATATAAAAGGGATAAGCTTTTCTAGCTCAAAAAGAAAAAAATGGTGAAAAAATACAGCTATCAGCAGCTGAAAGGGGTCGTCGCATAAGAGTTGAAACCAAGGAACGGAAGTATAGCGTTTGCGGCAAGCCTGGACATAATGCGCGTACTTTTGTAAAAATTGTAAATACGTTTAACGAAAAAGAATTCGATTAAATTGAATTAATGCGATATGTTATTGTTAAGTTATTTAAATTTGTTGTTATAAGGTGCCAAAAAAACGGCTCGTTCGCTTATGTAGCTTGTTCGCTTATATAGCTTGCTCGCTTATATAGTTCGTTCGCTTGTATGGTTGGTTCGCTTTTGTAAGACGTTAATTCGAAACCTACATAATTATACGATTAAAACAAACGTTTTCTAGAAAGAGGAATATTTGCTATATAAGATAAATAAGGTTTCTAAGCTAGCAGAAAGGTTGTAACAAGGAATTGCTGTTAATAGCTGCTGAAGTTGGTTGGTTACGGGCGGGTTAGCAGGAAGGAATAGCAATATTGCACCCGTAACAAGCTTTGATATAATGCGTGTACTTCTTTAAAAGCTGTAGATACGGTTAGCGAAAGATAATACGATTGATTGAAATTAATTAGATGTGTTGTGGTTGAGTTAATTGGATTGATTGTTACGAGGTGCCAAAATCTGGCTCGCTCGCTTGTGTGGCTCGCTCGCTTGTGTGGTACGTTAAGGATATTTCGTATTTCTCTTTTCTTTTGCCGAAAGACTTTTCGTTTTAAAGAATCTTCTAATCAGAAGCTAATAAGCAAAAAGAGAAAAGTTTTTCGTTGATATGTTTACTTACTATTATTAACTATTACCTACTATTTTACTAAATTATTAGCTAAACGATTTTGTTTTAAATCTTGTACTCTCTTTATTAAAGTGGCTGTGATAATTAAGTATTTTATATAAGTAATGTCATACTCAAGCACCCTGGATGCACAAGTACCCTGGATATTCTTTCGTATATTTCAATTACTTAACTTCAATTATCTATTTTTCAGCAACAACAACATAAAAACGGCTTCCGAAAGAAACGAGAATGAACTTAGCCGTTTAAGCTAAGAAACGAAATCTGAGACTTGATTATGCGACACTTAGTTCTATATATAGAGTTCTCCATTTTACTTTGCAAATACGATATACTGGTACATCTTCTCTAAGTGACCGTATACCCAAATCGCGAGAATTAACGGAGAATGAAAGAAAATCTATTATCGACTAAATTCTTAACCTAAATACGCGAGCGTCTCCCGTCCGGCTTCAACACGTTAAAAACATAGCCAGTATACTATTGGCCCAGCGCGTTACGGAACGCGTTGGAATCAACTGAGCGCTTGTTAAACGGCAAAAAAAAAAACTTCAGACGCGTTTAAATCGAAACATCGATTATTAGCGGATTTTATGCGAAAATCCAGGAATATTTCACAAATAATTCGAGCTTCTTCGGGTTATAATCGCAAAGTACGGCATCGTGAAAATAGATATTTATACCTTCGACGGAACTAGGTTCTTAATGGGGGGTTTTATAGCAACGGGCATGGTACTTACCAGGACCAAAAAACGTAAAAAGCCTAAACAAACGCAATAAGGAAATAGAAAATGGGCTACATTTATCTAGGCTGCACCTTTATTTGTTATTAGGGCGGAGATATATTTTCTTAAATTCTAGTAGCGCAATAATCTATTACCAGCAGCGGATTAAAAAATGGCAGTAAATGATGATAGATAAATAACAAATAAATTAAGTTTCAAATAGATCTAGTATTTTAACAAACACATTCGGACGAGTAGGAAGGGTTCGAAACGCTTTCTTATTCTCGGTAATTACGAAAGCTATTATTCGATAAAATTTGAAGAATATTACGTTAATAACAACATTATTACGCTTTGTATGTCTGCACATTTTTCGCATCGGTTTTAGCCTTTTGACGTATCTTGTTTTTTTGTTTTGAAACGCGATTATTTGCGGTATATCGAAAACTTAATGCGACGTTATCATACCTATATTTCCAAAAAAGGTTTTCTGGCTGGCTTTTACGACGCGTTTCAAGCTGGTATGACGTCCGATAACATTAAATCTAGATTTGCGAAACCTCATTTTTTTCCATTCAATCCTAATAACGTTTTTTCCGATTTAGAAGTTCCTTTAGTTGTGCTTACGCCGACCGTCTCCCCGCTAACTTGCGCCGGTTCTATTCGTTTCCTGTCCGCGAAAACCTTTAGGAATATCAAAGCAGTAACGAAGCAAGGAGGTTATTTGCAAAAAAAGATTGGAAGTTATTAGGGTCGCTCGTTAACAAAAACGCTTGAATCGGTTAATCATTTGACCAAAAGTAAATTATTGCTTCTGTACGAAGATATTTTTCTCCGGAAAAAAGTTGCCCATTTGCGCGAAAGGAACTACATCTTAAGCAAACGTCGCAGGACCAAAAATAAACGTCTTTAAAAAGGAGGAACATTTATTGTACAAAAAGGACAAGCTTTTCTGGCCCAGAAAGAAGGGAGTGGTGAAAAAAATGCAGCCAAAAGCAGCTGGAGGGGGTCGCCGTAAGAGGGTTGAAAGCAAAGAATGAGGGTGTGGCGTCTGCGGCGAGCCTGAACATAATGCGCGTACTTATAAAGAAGTTATAAATACGGCTAGCGAAGAAGAATCCGATTAATTTGAGTCAATGCGATATGTTGTTGTTAAGTTATTTGAATTTGTTGTTGCGAGGTGCCAAATTTCATCCAGAGTGCTTGTGCATCCAGGGTGCTTGTGTATGACGTTACTAGGTTTAATAACGAAAATGTGTTATGATATTAATAACTACAATAATCGCATTCAACATCTTAAAATAACTTTCTATATATTTTTTATATTTATTTTTAAATAATCAAATCTAATCCGCGCGTAATCGCCTTTATACGTATGATTAATTCACAAAAGATCGTCCGTAAATAAAAGGTATTACAAGTAGGATTTTTCTACTTATTTGCAGCCTTGGCCTACTAACCGGCAGCATTTAAAAGCATTAATTGCCGACAAGAGGTATATATTTAGCTTTTCATAGCTTTGTAGCAGCTACGGTAAATTATGTTTATATATCCCGCTTTACAATTTGAAGATTTTATATATTCTTTCACATTCAAACCTTCCCGATTAACGTAACGTATATTTCGTGTAATAATTCTTTTTTAAATTTCTTAAAGTCGCCGCCTCGTTGTTAAGTGTAATTATTATAAGACTTAATCCTTTACCGTTATCTGAGGGTTTGAAATTTTATAATCGTTTGTATAATACTTTTACTGGAAGAAATATACGAAAAGATCTGGATAACTGTCACTTATCTTTATTCCTTTATTGCGCTTGTGTAAGTTTTCCACGTTCTTCGGCACTCGTAATTACCATGCCCGTTACCATGAAAAGCCTTATCAAAAATCCAATCTCGTCGAAGTTGTATATATCCTTTTCTCCGATGCCGTATTTTACGATAATAACCCGAATAAGTTCGAACCACTTACGAAACGTTTCTAGATTTTCGGATAAGATCTCTTAATAATCGCTTTTCCGATTTAAACGCGTCTGGAATTGTTGTTGCCGTTTAACAAAGTTCGACGCCCATTTAACTTTAACGCGTCCTGCAGCGCGTTAAGCAAGAAATAAACTGGCCATATCTTCAACATGTTAAAGTCGGACAGGAAATCCTTACGGATCTAGGCAAGGGCTTTTTCGACAAGAAAGTTTTCTTCGGTCGCCGTCAATTTTCGCAGATGGGGGATAATATCGGCTCGGGCATATCGTCCGTGGTAACGGGCTCTCAGTGTAGATTCGGAGATTTCGTATATCGAATATAACTTTTTGAAACTAAATTTCGGGTTTCTTTTTTCGCCTAAATGGCTAAATTCATTCTAGATTCTTGTGTAAGGCGCTCCAGGTTATAGTATTGAGAAATAAATAATTGAAGTTGGGTAGTTGAGATGTTAAGAAAATTGGCTCGCGAGCTTGTTCGGCTCGCAAGCTTATCTAGCACGTTAAGCATTATAACGGGGTATTTATTCGTTAAGTAAGTATAACAAACTACGTATAGGTTTCGCTAAAATAGTATGTATTTACCGATACGATTATAAAAATATATTGTCGTTTTAAAGATAACGTAAGACACAAACGAGCTGCGCGTGCAAGCGAGCTGCGCGATGCGACCCACATTTAGTATATATTCTTATAACTTTCCAAAACTTACTCAGAAACGGATGCAAATTTAGACCTAGGTTTTCAATGTATGCTCTTAACGGTAGCCAACTTTGTATCCTGATCTAGCCTAATCCGGTAAAGATATATATTCACTTTTTTATTTTATATTTATTTTTATACCTTTAAATAAAATCACGAATACTTTATAAATATTGTTCAAACCCTTCAGTTAACATTTTGAAAATAGCGTATAAGCATTTAAAGTTTTTATAACTTTTAAAGAACTTTATTTATAGTAAAATAAATAAGGTGGTCCGATTTGGAGGTTAAAATGTATATCTCCTTACATCTTAAAATATATTACCATCTAAATTTTGCCGACCTTTTTACAAATTTACTATGCTATAAAGAAGGTGAATATAAACTTTCACCAAGTTTTATAAAGGGGTGAAGTAGCTATAAACTTTCTTATTTATATTTTAAATCTTTTTAAAATTTTTATTGAATATATTATTACGAAATGTTAGCGTTTTTAAATCGGGTTTCGGGGTATATATGAAACTCGCGAAAAACTTTTTTTTTTTGAAATCCAAATTTAAATCGATTAAGAAATATTTGTTTTATGATTATTAGTATTAAATTAGAGAAAGGTCACGTGTAAACCGCGCAGCTCGTTTGTGCGCGCAGCTCGTTTGTGTCCTACGTTATATAGAATTAAAATCGAAAGCAATTTAACGACGTTTCGTATTATAATCGCTTTTTTATATATATATTGATTTAAAATATTTTAGATTTCCCTTTTAAGCTTGAATAGATAAAGTTAAACTTTCAAGTTTGATATTGAAAACAGGAACTAAAGAATATTTCGAAATTAATAATTTCTTTAGGATTCTATTATCGCGTTTAAACATTTGTTAAAAAACATTATCCTAGTTTATTTCAAATACTTAGAATATATCGAAACGTTTTAATTAGTATATTATACTTTCGAACTTTAAGCAAGATATTCTAGATAAAGTTTTAGTAGCTATCGCTATTAAATATAATATAGTTATATATCTTAAGCCTCTTTTTTACAAAGTTTATAAAGTAGATAGCGCCTTTTTTTTTTAACTGGAAGTTCTTTTTTTCGGCTCGCGGTATATTTATCTGTTAGTCTTCACCTTTCCGCACAGTTGGTATTCGATTGTAGTAAAAGTTTTTAAATGGACTTTTCTTATAACTATAGTACTATAATTAAGTAATAATTTTACTTTTTTAAATATTTTAATTTTAAGTACTAAATCGTTCTATTACGGATTCGTTATAATTTCGTTATGAAAATATTGAGGTTATATAAGTAATTATCCTGTTAATATTTTAATTGTCCCAGCAGGCCTAGCAGTTTGAAGCTGGCACACCTTACGTAACACACTCTTCTCATCTTAGTTCCTTACTACCTTTATTCCATATAAGGGCCTTAGGCTCCTACCCATCTTTATAGAGGCACAAAAGTTTGTTCTGTCCTAACTCTACCCCATAAAAATAATCTGGTTCTACCTAACTTAAGCCTAACCGTAACAACTTAGGCTTTTTGACCCCGAAGTCACCTGTAACTCTGAATATAGCGATTATACCGCTTAATACCTTTACAATTATAGCTTCAAGCAACATAATAGCCGAATCTTTTACCTAAAGCTTTTCGGGAAGCCATTACATAAGTCCTGGTAAAAAGCAGCCGGAAATATCAACGAAGCTCAAATAATACTTTTATAAATTCTTACGTAAAAATTAGTCGAATTTAATATATAGTTTTTAAAAATCAAAAGCTTACAAAATCTAATAACGTGACGTAAGAATAAAAAGAACGCTATAGCAAAAGGATAAAGCAATAATGACGTAAGCGTTTTAAATTAACTGCCCTAGCGAAAAAGGTTGCCCGGTTATTGAAAGCCAAAAACTTCGGCGATTACGACGCTAAGGAAATAGCCTCTTATCTTTGAACTCAGGCGATCTATTTAATTTAAAACTAATTGGAATATATTTATTTTAAGTTTAGGACAAACGTTAGACGGTTTAAAATCGGAATCAAATATGAGGCTAGGTATGTATATCTAATTCGAATAAGATGAATTATGCTGCCGGTTTTATTACATTAAATTAAAATCCGGGTTCGAAAAATACGAGGTGATTTTCGAATACTTGTTCTCTAAGTTTCGAAAAACATAAGGCAAAATTGGGTTTATATAAGTCAAAATAAAATAGGGCTATAGGCAACTTTTGAATATAGGAATTAAGTTTGGAATTATTGAAAAACAAAAAAACACGTTTAATTTAAAATTAAAAGCGTTCAAGGTATAAACGAAAGTAAACGTCAGATTACCGGAAAATTTAAAAGTTAAGTTAGTAAATAACCTAAAGGAATCCCGGTAACAACTAGCACAGAACCTCCGAAAATTCGATGACTACCTTGCAGCGTTAAAAAGGTAACAAACAATTTAAAAGTTAAAAGAAAACCGGGCGAAAGTTTTTGACGTTCAGTTACTTCTAGGCTTTAAATAAGATATCTCAAAATATTTGAATAAATTACTTTAAATAAGAAATAATAGTAAACCTAGCGGCTCGGCCATGTGACTTTTTAATAAGCGCTAAAAATTTTTTTAAAAAAGTGATGGTCGTCACGCAACTAGCAGAAAGCTCTAGCGAGAAGACGCCATTGAAAATCCGGATACCAGGTAATATTGTCCTAATAATAAAACTAATCTAAAACCTTAACAAAATTCTTTTTTTGTTTTTAACCGAAAGAGCTACAACAGTTAAAAGGAATAAGAACTTTTGAAAGGTCTAAAGAACTCGAATTTAAACCGGCTCGGTAATTATGCTGCTAACAACAAAACTCCGAAACCAGAAATTTAACACCTTATTTTACAGCTAAAACGGACCCCTAACTTTAACAGCAACGCTCAATTAGAATATGGAAAGATAAGGCATATTCGACGTTATTGCGCTCAAAGATTAAAGCAGCGAAACGGTCTAAGAGTTTAAATATAGCAATTAGACTTGGGCCTAACCTTTATCTTTTCGTTCCTATTTCGCGCACCTTTTATATCCCATGCATAATCCTTCTACAAGAACAAAGATCTTCTATACGTATTAATGCTAATCTGGAATTCTATACTGCCGTCGATTTAATTATTACAATTTTATTTTAAACTATAAATTAGCATAAGCCCCGGACTAAGTTGTTGTTAAAAATATACTTTGAAATATATTTGTCTTTACGTACGATGCTTTTCAGGTTAAATTCGTTTTCCGAAATGGAGAAAGAATTATTCGTCAAGTTAAACGCCTTTACATTACTATTTATTACAATCTGAAAAGAATAAAAATCTTATTCTATTATTACTAGCTATATTAATCGGCCAAAGTATTATCTTTAATTCGTTCTTAGATTTACAGTATAACTGTTTTTATATCTTATTTTTCAAATTATTTCCTCTAAAAGGTTTTACGCAAACTTCCAAAATTCGGACAACTTACCACATTATTGTTATCCTACCAAATTTAACATATGTTAAAAATAAATCCGACGGCGCTTCGGTTTCGAAGTTTACAACTATTAAAAACCTTTCCAAAAGCATCTTAAATTACGCAAACTTTTAAATATTAATAAGGCAAATACTTCATCTAACGTGCCACACAAGCGAGCGCAACACACAAGCGAGCGCAACACTTTCTGGCACTTCCCAGCAATGCACCCAAATAACTCAACCATAACACATCCAACCGATTCCAATCAATCGTATTATCTTTCGCCGACCGTATCTACAGCTTCTGAACAAGTGCACGTATTATATCAAGGCCTGTTGCGGACGCCATATTGCCATTCCTTCCTGCTAACCCTCCCGCAACCGAGCAGCGCTTAATACGTCCAAGTTAATATTTCCCCCATTCCGTACAACCTAAAGCCGACCGACCAGATAACTATTTTCGACCGACTCCTTAACCCAAATACGCGAGCATTTCTTGTCCGGCTTTAATGCGTTAGAGATATAGGTCGGAGAACATGTTATAGGACGTGTTGAAAACGCGTTGTGGGAATATTGGGGGTCCGTGCGGGGCATTTCGCGGGGCGTCTTGCGGGGCGTATGGCAGACCGTATGGCAGGGCGTACCGGGCTTAATTTCGCAATAATTCGATACCTACGTAATGGAATGATTAAAACTAACGTTTCCCAGAAAGATAAATACTTGCTATATAGGATGAACAAGGTCTTTTAGCCAGCAGAAAGGTTGTGGCAAAGAATTGCTGCTAACAATTGCTGAAGTTGGTTGGTTGCGGTCGGCCTAAGAAGAAGGAATGGCAACGTGGCGTCTGTAACAGGCCTTGATATAATACGTGCACTTGTCCAGAAGCTGTAGATACGGTCGGCGAAAGATAATACGATTGATTGGAATCGGTTGGATATGTTGTGGTTGAGTTATTTGGGTGCATTGCTGGGAAGTGCCAGAAAGTGTTGCGCTCGCTTGTGTGTTGCGCTCGCTTGTGTGGCGCGTTAACCGAAAGAAAATTAATTATGTGATTAATCTGTTATCTGGCGTTAAACCTTGGTACTTTTCTATATATCCTTTAGCTTATTACGAATTATAGCAGCTGAAAACTTATATGGAATAAATAAAAACGTACAGCAAAGTTAAAAAATTAGTTAACCTTATTAAGGCATTTATTCTTTCCATTTATAAAGAAAATACAATATTACGTTTATATACGAATTACCCATCGTTTAATAAAGTAACGGTTAAGAAATGTTATACCTTCTTGTTTATTTTAAAGCTATTTAACGGTATTAAAGGAATTAAAGTTTGTTTTGAAATAGATTTTAGAGATCTTTATCACTGAATCTACATTAAGGAGAAGGGCGAATATAAAACCGCATTCGTACGTTATAAGCTTTACAAATTTCTTATCCGGTTTCTGGAATTAACAAATATATTTATTAGTTTTGAAAGTTATTTTTACTGAACTCTTTAAGGTATTTTTGAATTTTCGATATTACTTCCTTTAATAATGTCTTAAGTTTTGCGGCAAACGAGGAATTTTATACGAATTACCTACGACTGGTGATCGGACAGTTATGGAATGCCGACCTTTAGATGGAGCTTCTCAGATGTCAGTTTTATTAACCTTCTGTTAAATATCTTAGATAGGTAATTACAGGAAGGAATTCTTATAGACCCGGCTAGAATGAAAACTATTTAAAATTAGCTGGAGCCCCAGTTTATTTATTTTATAGTCCAATGTATTAAGTTTTCTAACTTTTACCGGCGTTTTATTAAAAGATTTCTACGGCTTGTAGCTTTTTTCAATCCTTGCTACAAAAGCCTATATTAAATATGAAATTAGAGCGAGGTTTCGTGGATGAGGTAACGAAAAAAGCTTTTAAGAAATTCGTGATTATATTTAGCAAGGTACCTTTTCTAATGTATTTCCATTTTGAAAAACAAATATTAGTAAGAACCGACGTTTCGAAATATGTTACATAAGGGATTTTGTTATAGAAAGATAATTAAGGAAAGTGGTATTTAATTGAGTTCTCGTCGCAAAGGTTTAGCGATATAAAGCTAAACTATAAAACCCCGGACCAGGAAATGAGAGATATCGTAAAGTTTTTTCAATATTAGCGTTGTTATTTGCAGGCCAGCAAGTATACCGTAAAGTATAGGTTAACTTATTTAAACTTACGAAACTCTATAAGTACTACAACACTTAATAAAAGGTAAACCCGGTAACTTATATTACTTCTAGCTTTTAATTTTATATTTAACTATTAATTAAGGAAGCGAAACGCGGTTCACTTAACTTCGAATTTCTTTATTTATATAAGAAAAAAGGCGCATAATTTAAAGTTACTGCTTACGTTCAAAAGGAATCTAGCAGTAAATTTTATCTTATTCTTAATATATTCCGAGCCGGAAATATTAGTTAGAGTTGTTTTATGACGGCTATGGGCTTAGCCAACTATTAAACCTAAGTCGTACGGTTTATGTTGGCCGTGGTATCGTGAGAATTTAAGCAATAAAGCGATAATTATATCTGGTAATAGCAGATATAAATCTAGATAACCAATTGTTATTGCAAGCTGGTACTATCTAAACTATAGGGAATAATAAGCGTATATATATTACTCTTGGCTCAAGGTTCTTAAACGGCTTAAACCCTTAAGCCCGTTAAGCCCTTTAAACTATCCCACAGGCTTAAAAGGCTCAAAATGCCAAGCACCTTAAGACTTTTAAGCCAGTCGCGTACCTAAAGACCCACATTGCAAATGTGTCCCATAACCTCCGACCGTCCCTTTTCATGCCAAGTTCTTTTGGTCATATCACAATTTCCCCCCTTCTAAGATCTTTGTCCTCAAAGATAATTTGTTTGTCGCATTTATTTAGGAAGTAACTTCCCCTCGTACATATCATTTTCTATTATTTCATCGCTATATCAGGTTGTATCGAAAAATAAAGGTTTCGCAAGCGTAATAACGCTTTATTTCTGTTAAAACGAATCGGATTTTTAGGTGTTATCATATCTTTTAATGTTTCCTGTTCCCGCTGCAAATCCGAATCGAAGGTTTGTAAGGCGCATCCTGACTCTGGGAAATGCTTTCGCTGCGTTAAACATGGCGGTTTTTGCGATTTATTTGGCCCTTCTGTTTCTAAGTACTAACGGCTCTTGGATAAGAAGGAGCAATTGGAACGAGAAGAAGAATAGGCGCGAAAAGCCCTTCGTTTCGCCGCCAATAAAATCGACCGTCTTCAGAAATTGCGCAAGGTCCTGCGTCGTCGCGGGGTCGAAATGCTACGTCAGGGCATCCAGGGTACGGAAGTAATGGAAAAATTCGAACGCCTGGAGCGCGAGCAATAACAGTTAAAAGCTAAGGTTGCGTCAGCGTAAACCTCCCTGCCCGCTGACTAGCCTCCCCTTAATAACCTAAACTGGAATACCCTTAACCCTAACGCTTCCGGCGTTATTAGTAAAAGTTTTTCAAAAGGCGTTAGGCGTTCGTAAAATTCTTCGCGGGCTCTCAGGTATTTTCGGAATCTAGGTAATCTTTCTACTTAATTAGGTACTGGGTAAATCTCTTTTCTTTACGTACATTTAATATTTTTTCCGCCTCGTAAACTGGTACATCTTTTATAACTTCTTTATCCTATCTCGTAATAACTTTGATTATATCAGCTGCTGACTCTAATAAGAAAATATGAAAAATTGAATGGAGCTTAACCTTCGGCGGTAGCTCTAATTTATAATTGTTTTTTGAGTTTTTCTTAGCGATTTTGTATGGGCCGATATATTTAAAATCGAATTTTTTTATTTGGCCTTTTGGTCTGAATGTCTTTGGTAGCTAAATAAACCATCTCTCTTTTCGAAAAGCTTAATCTCTTTAACCTTTTATTAGTTATAATATTTACTTGTCTTGTTAAGTACGAATTTGAATTTGAATTTTATTTCTGTATATAGCTGTTTCAGCTGTTTTGATATAAGAATTACTTTAACGTTAGCTGGTCCATTCTTATATGAATTTCGATAAACTTTAGATGTAAATCCAAAAATAGCAATTGCTAACGTAGTTTTAAAACTTTCGTAGTAACTAATATTATAAGCTAACTATATAATTAGTAACTTCTTAACTCTGTTAATCTATTCGTAATTATCATAATAGCGTAAATACGTTTTTAACGTTGGGTTAATTCTTTTTATTTATCCGTTTATTTGGGGTTTAAATGCGCTGGATAATTTGTAATTTAATCTAAGTTAAGCCATTAATCCTTACCAGAATTTTGAAGTAAAGGTATTACCTTTATCCGAAATAATATCCGTTAAAAGTCCGTAAGTACCTAAAATAGATCTGAAGAAATTGTAGGCAAATTATTTGATATTAATATCCTCGTTATAAAGTAAAGAATTAGAGAATTTCGTAAATCGATTAACAATTACGAAGCTACTGTCGTAATATATTTCTATAACTGGATCTTTTAACAAAAGAAGCTTAATTATAAAGTCAAATATAATCGAATCCTATAATCGCTTAGCGACTGATAAAGGTTGTAATTCTCCGTCAGGCTTGTATCGTCGTGCTCTTGTTTTAGCGCAAATATCGTATTGCCGTATTATCTTTTGTACTGTAATATTCACCTAGGAAAGTAATATATCCGTTATAAGCGTTTTAGGATTTTATAAACCCCTAAATGTCCATATACCGAATATTCGTATATATCCCGTATCAGGTCCTCTTGTAAATCTTCGGGCACCTGTATTTTATCTATTTAATGCTTTACTGGTTAATTAGCGTTATATTATTAAATCCGTCAGTAT
The DNA here is from genome assembly GCA_004155945.1 of Monosporascus sp. mg162. NCBI lineage: Eukaryota > Fungi > Ascomycota > Sordariomycetes > Xylariales > Monosporascus > Monosporascus sp. mg162. The sequence goes on from QJNY01000006.1 coordinate 390,902, forward strand.
ATATCAGGTGATATTGCTCGTATCGCCGCAATTCGTCGCTGCTTTAGGTATTCTTCGGGTATAATATCGAAGATTATCTGTTATACCTTAACCTTAAGTTCTTCTAAGTTTGGTCGTTTACTAAATACGTCTGCTTTGTCATTTTTTAATGCTTTTCGATAAATAATAACGTAATCGAATTCAAAAAAGGTTTCTGCATAACGTAATTATCTTTCGATAAATTCTCGTATCGTAAAGAATTATATAATGTCCTTATAATCTATATATACCTTAATTTAATATATATTACCTTTAAAATAATATGTAAACTTCTTAAAGGTGTTAACGATAGCTAAGAACTTTTTATCGTAACTAGGGTAATTTAATTCAGCTCTATATAACTTGTATGAATACAACGCAAAAAGGTAAAGCTTTTCTTAATCGTTTCGATATCTAACTACAGCTTTTAAGGCGTAATCCGAAGTATTGGTTTCTAACTTAACTAATCGCTTCAGATCGTATGTAATCAATATTAGTTTATTAATAAAGGCGTTTTTAATTTGCTGAAAAACTATTTCCTATTTTAAAATCCATCTAAGTAGTTTATCCTTTTTAGTAAATTCCGTTAATAGTATAACGTCCCACACCACCGAACGCAACACACCACCGAGCGCAACGCTTTTTCAATCATTCCAATTACCTATCTTCAATTGCCTATTTCTCAACAACTACAATATGGAGCGCCTTACAAAAGAAGCGAGAATGAACCTAGCCATTCAGGCTAAAAAACGAGACCCGAAACTTAGTTACAAAAGGCTTGGTTTTATCTATGAAGTCTTATCTTTTACCTTAGCATACCGTTCTACCGGTAAACGCGCCCGAACCGATATTGCCCCCAATTCACAGAAATTGACGCCGACCGAAGAAAAATCGATTGTCGACCGAATCCTTAACCTAAATACGCGAACGTTTCCTATCCGGCTTCAGCACGTTAAAGATATGGCCAATCTATTACTTGCCCAACGCGTTACAGAACGCGTTAGAATTAACTAGACGTCGAGATTTGTTAAACGGCAAAAAAAACTCCAGATGCGTTTAAATCGGAAAATCGATTATTAACAGATCTTATACGAAAATCCAGAAACATTTCGCAAATAGTTCGAGCTCGTTCGGGTTATAATCGCAAAATATGGCATTGCAAAAAAGGATATCTACAACTTCGACGAAACTGGATTTTTAATAGGGCTTTTTATGGCAACGGGTATAATAATTACCAATGCCGAAAAACGTAAAAAACCTAGATAAACGTAACAAGGGAATAAAAAATGGGTTACAGTTATCCAGGCTGTTAATTTCTAAGGTTAGGCTGTACCGCCATTTGTCATTATGGCGGGAAAAAATTATCTTGGGTCCTAATACCGCGATAACCCATTGCCAGCAGCCGATTGGAAAATCGTATTAAGTAATAATAGCTGGATAACAAATAAATTAAATCTCGAATAAATCCAGCATTTTAATAAGCATACTCGGACGCGTACGAAAGGTTCCAAACGTCTCCTCATCCTCGACGGCTACGAAAGCCATTATTCGATAAAATTCGAAAAGTACTGCGCTAACAATAATATTATTACGTTTTATATGCCCGCGCATTTTTCGCATCGGCTCCAACTTAATGTATTTTGTTTTTCTGTTTTGAAACGCGCTTATTCGCGGTATATCGAAAATCTAATATAACGCTATCATACCTATATTACCAAAGAAAATTTCCTTACCGGCTTTTACGACGCGTTCCAAGCTACCATAACGTCCGATAACATCAAATCTGGATTCGCAAAAACTGGTCTTGTTTTATTCAATCCTAATAACATTTTTTCCGAATTAAAGGTTCCTCCAGTTATGCCTACGCCGACCGTCTCCCCGCTAACCTCTGCCGGTTCCATTCGTTCCCCGCCCGCGAAAACCCCTAAAAATATCAAGGAAGTAATATAACAATTACGTTATTTACAGAAAATGATTGGAAACTAACCAAGTAGCTCGTCAAGTAAAATGGCTAAATCGGTTTATTTCTTAACTAAAAGTTACTTATTAATTCTGCACAAAAATATTCTTCTTCGGGAAGAAACTGCCCAATTACGCGAAACGAACCACATCTTAAGCAAACGTCGCAAAACCAAAAACAAACGTTTTCAAAAAGGAAGAACATTTACTATACAAAAGGGATAAGCTCTTCTGGCCCAAAAAGAAAAAGGTGGTGAAAAAATGCAGCTAACAGCAACTAAAAAGGGTCGTCGTAAAAGGGTTAAGACTAAAGAACGGAAGTATGGCGTCTGCGGCAAACCTGAACATAATGCGCGTACTTGTAAAAAAGTTGTAAATACGTTTAGCGAAAAAGAATCCGATTGATTTAAATCAATGCAATATGTTATTGTTAAGTTATTTGAATTTGTTGCTGCAAAGTGCTAAAAAGCGTTGCGCTCGGTGGTGTGTTGCGCTCGGTGGTGTGGGACGTTAATTACTTTGCTAAAATTACGTATAAATCGTCGGTAATAATTAACGAATCCAGGAAATATTTATATCTTTTTAATATTAATAAGCTATACCTAATCCTTAATTACCGATAACTTCTTAAAGTTTATGCGAATTTGTCCTAACGTAATAATATATCTTCTAAATTCGACTTTTTGCTTATAAAAATAGCTTTTCTCGGTATTAACCAAAGGTTTAACGTTCTGCAACGTTTATAAAACTTAATAAACATATTTTTCGTAGTTTTCTTGCCTTTCTAGGTAAATAGAAATGTCATCGAGCTAGCAAACAACAAAATTATCTAGGTATTCTCTTAATGCATAGTTTATCATCCGTTTAAAGATCGCTAATACGTTAATTAATCACATAAAGGTAACTAGGTATTCGTATAAGATATATTTTGTTTTAAAGGCTGTTTTTCATTCGTACCCCTCCTTAATCCGAATCATGTTATAACTATTTCGAAAATCGATAACTATAAACCATTTTGCTCCGTATAAGCGATTCTTCATTATAATGATTAATAGTAACGGCGCTTTGTCCTTAACAGTAATATTGTTAAGTTGTTGATAACCTATTACGACTCGAAGCTTTTCTCCTTTTTTCGATAAAAAAACATAAGATATCCGGCTAGTAATTTAAAACGTCGTATTCTATATTTTTCACAACTTATCTTAGATGTAATTACGAAATACATACAGATTTGCATAGTTCAGGTTATATGTCTGATAAAACGTAATACTTTGCTATTTCTAACGATTATTTCGTCATTTTATTTGGTATATTTTGGCAATTTAATATTTAGTTTTTTTTTAAAATAACTTATGGTATTTATAATATTGTAAAAATAATTTAACCATTTATTCTAGTAACTCCTCGGGCAATCGCTTTAAATTGTTATTTATTTACCTAAGTTTTGCTTCAAGGTTTGCGATAATACGTCGTCTTCTTCGGTTATGCCCTTTTTTTTTAATATGCCGTATTATTTTAAGTAATAAGGTTTTTACCGTTTCCTTATGCCTGCATTCGTTTACCTTATTAATCGAATATTAAAATCTTTCGTCGTTTGGCTTATCGTTGGAAAATAAATCGTAATCCAACTCGCCAATTTTCCAGTTAATAGCCGGGTTATATTATTCCAACTATGGCAAACCTAGGATTAAGTCGAAATCCTTTAACGTCTCACACCATTAAACAGCTCAAACTATTAAACGGCTCGTTTCTTGGCATCTCGCAACAACAAATTCAAATTGCTTAACCCCAACACATCAAGTTAACCCAAATCAATCGTATACTCTTTCGCTGACCGCGTCCACAGCTTCTAGATAAGTGCACGCATTATATCAAGGCTTGTTACAGACGCCATATTGCCATTTCTTCCTTCCAACCCGCCTGCAACCGGCCACCCCCTAATGCGTCCAAGCTAATATTACCCCCATTTCGCGAGTACTAAAGCCGACCGACAAAAAACGATTCTCAACCGAGTCCTTAAGCCAAATACGCGAGCATTTCTTGTCCGGTTGTCATACGTTGAAGATATACGTTGGGAAACGTGTTGGAAGGCGTATTGGAATTCGCGTTGCGGGGCGTTCGCGGGGCGTGTGGTAGGGCCTATGGCGGGGCGTAGCAGCGCGTATGGCAGGGCGTGTCGGGTTTGATTTGGCATAACTCGATACCTACGCAATTAGATGATTAAAACAAATATTTCTTAGAAAGAGGGATACTTGCTATATAAGATGAACAAGTTCTTTTGGCCTATAGAAAGGTGGTAGTAACAGAATGCTGCTGGCAGCTGCTGAAGGTTGACGGTCGCATATAGGTTAGGAGGAAGGAATGGCAACATGGCGTCCGCAACAAGCTTTCGTATAACGCGTGCATTTATCTAGAAGCTGTGGACGCGGTCAGCGAAAGAGTATACGATTGATTTGGGTTAACTTGATGTGTTGTGGTTGAGCAATTTGAATTTGTTGTTGCGAGGTGCCAAGAAACGAGCCGTTCAATAGTTTGAGCCGTTTAATAGTGTGAGACGTTATAGCGATAACGTCGGAACTAATAATTTTTTTTCCTTCGATAAACGTTTTAAGGTAATTAATTTCGTATCGAACTTATTTATCGCCGTAGCTAAATATTTAACCTTCGGCATTTTCGACCTTATAAAAATATTTTTTATCCTTCCATAATAGCTATAACTTATTAATTACTTTTAAGGCGATATAATTACCTTGTATTAGTCTGTAATCCATAAATTCGGTATATCGCTTGTTTTTAATTCGTATTTATACCGTAATAAATTTTTTCCGTAAGATTCTTATCGCGTTTAAAACCTTTTTAAGATATTATTATCCATCTTTATTTTTTCTACCAGCTTAAAGCCTTACTACAAATAACTCGAGCCTTTTAGGCTATTTTCGAATTATTAAATTCTTTGTTCAAATCTTTTAATTTCGTCGTAAATCTATTTCAACTACTGCTTTTATCGGCGCAGCATTACTATTAAATATGCTACTAGGTTTTAAAACGTTTTTCTGGTAATATATTTTAGCTTTAGAGTCTTCCAGCTTTTATTTAAAAGGAAACGAATTTTTTCCTATATAACTAATCGCTTTTTTAAGTTTCCCGGAAAAACTAGCTGGATCCGTAAATCGTAATCGTTTTCTGGTAATGCTTTTTAATTTTTCTTACGTCTGGTAATCGTACTATTCGTAATAGCATTAAGATTTATATGCAGGATAAAACTCTCCTTTTAGCCAGCTCCTAGTAACTGCCAGCTCGTCGATGTAACGAACCTGTCACACAACCACCTGGAAGTGTGATTAATATCCGAAAGGAGTTCTTGATTTGCAGGTAACAATAGGTCGAAAAATGATTCAGTAGAATGTTCGTTAAAGAGATTTGCGGACTTTTCCCTTAATTGCAGAACGTTGCCTTTGATTAAAGACTTAGATTAATAGCTAAGGAGCAAAAATTAAGTAGGTATTATTTATAAGGAAACATGGAAATTTTATATATTTTTTCCTTCCAGTATGACTTCCGTCTGGTTTTTGCAATATTTTTGTAATGTTTTTAAGGTGTTTTTGAAGTATTTTTATGGGTTCCGCAGAAACCGTTCTTGGTACCGAAATTTACCCGACCCGAGGTTATTCCCTTTTTTGGTTTCCCGCAGCAGACGGGAGATTTTAATCCGTAATATTATTTCCTTCCTTTTAAAATTTTTGTTCCTAAAAATAAAATAAGTACGTTTTTTTTGTTTTTCGTTTTCCTGGATTATTAATTCCTAGTTAATATTATGTTAGGTTTATTACGAAAACGCGTTAAATCTTTTATCGAAAGTCGAAAAGATTTAGTTTTTTTTATTTCAGATTTTGGATACTTAATTATGCCTTATAAACGTTGTAAAGATTTAAAGCTGGAATATAAAATGGTTAAAGGGCGAAAAAAGTGCTAGTACTGTTATAAAGCTAACGTGCTTTATAAGATTATTAACATTTTTTTGGAATCGTTACAAAATATCCGGTCCGAAAAGGCGCGGATTAATCGTAAAAAACGGGCCGCCGAGGAAATACTGTTAAACCTGCAACAACTGCAAATAAAAGTTATGGTTAAGTTAATTAAGTTAAGCCGTTAATAAAATTTTTTATAACGTTAAGGTATAAAAATGATTCGCTGTAGGTTTCGTTCCGTAAACGAATTAAAAAAATAAAAAAAATTAAATAAAGAAAAGGAAAAAATGAAATAACGTCGTATAAAAGCAAAGTAAGCGTAACTTGCTTTAGAAATAAACGTTACGGCGGAAACCTTTATTTTTTTCGATTAAAGCGGCTTAAGGTTAAACTTGGATACCGGGCCGTTATCGCTTGCGATTTTGGCCGTATTAAAGTCGGTCGGTTAGGATTTTGGCGGTAAAACGTTTTAATTAGGTTTTTTGCGTTCGTTAAATGTTTAAAGGGTTTTTAAGTATTTTTTTCGTATAGGTAATCCTTTTATTTGATCAAATATTAAACTTTGTTTTTAATTACCTTGGAATTTAGTATTCGTTTAATTTCGTACTTATCGTTATTTTTTTCGATTTTCAGATTAGTTTTTAATGGCGCGTTTTTGGATGCTGGTTTAAGTAAAGAAATATGGAAAACAGGGTATATTTTTATTGTTTTAGGTAATAACAGTCGGTAGTTAATTTTAGAAATAACTTTATCGATTTTAAATGAACTAAGTTTTTTGAAATTAAGTTTGTTATTAGGTTTTTTTGTTTTGATTTGCGAAATATTCGAAGTTACGTTTTGTTTTTGGCGTAACAGGTAAACTTTATTTTCTTTCGACAAAATTAGTTTTTTAATTTTTTTTTTATTATAATATCGGATTATTTTTTGTTAAAGAAATCGTAATTTATTTTATAAGCGGATTTGTATTATTTAAATTTTAGTTATTATCGTTTTTGTTCGAAAAATTTTTGCGGTTAATTTTGGAGCTTCGTTTAATAGTTATTTTAGTCGTTAAGTTTTTGCTTGGTAATTATATACCGTTATATAGGGAAAAATATTTATATTTTCGTTAATAAAGGTATTATAAGTTATTTAAGTTAATAGAAGAAATTTAATTTAATTATTTTGCTAGTAATTAATGTAACTTTTTAAATACTGCTTTAACGTTTAATTTAAACGTTTTGTTTGTTTATTTGTTTGTAGGTGGTATGCTGTCGAGAATTTAAATTTGGCGTTTATTTGCTTAAAAAAGTTGGTACCAAATTTTAATGTAAAAAGTTTGTTTTTGTTTAAGATGATTTTTTCTGGTATTTTATATTTGTCGAAGTAATATTGGATAAAGGCGTAAGTTAGTTATTTTGCCGTTGCGTTTCCTTTAAAAGGTAGGAAGTACCCATATTTGGTAAATCTATTAATGATTACCTATATTCCATCGTATTGAATTCCAGTTACGGGGTTTTTTGATAAGGGTAACCCGATAATAAAATCCTAAACAATAGTGTTTTAAGCCTTTTTTGGAATATTTGTAAGCTGTAAAAGTTTATAAGGCTTATGTCGGGCTGCTTTTGCTTTGTTGCAAGTATTGCAATCCTTAATTACCTGCTTGATAGTTTGTCGAAGTTTTGGAAAATCGTATTTTTCTTGCAATCGTTTGGTAGTTTTGAAAATATTTTGATATCCGTATAACGGATTTTCGTAAAATTCTTTAACGAATTGCTTTTGTTAATTTCGAAGGATGTAAATTTTGTTACGGTATAACAGTTGGTTTTTAGGTTGTTTATTTAACTGTTGCATTTTTTTTTTTGTTTTTTTTTATTATAGGAATTTCGGAATTTCGTTAAAAGTTTTGGGGTAGATTATTTTAGTATTTTACATAACTGTAAGGTACCGTTCTTAGTTTGTTGCAGTATTTGCATTTGACGTTTCGGAACCTTGGAATCGTAATTTCCTTTGCAACTTAGGATGTTTGCTTAGATATTTTTTTTCCTTTTGATATGGTAGATTTGGAAATTATATTTCGATAAGAAAATTATCCAGGTTTCGTAACGTTTATTTAGTTTTTAAGTCGTTATAAACCGGGTAAGATTTTTGTAATTTAAGTAAATATCGAAAAGCTTTTTGGTTCCGTTAAGAAAAGGTTCTTATTTTTTAAAAGCGTTAATAATCGTTAACAGCTTTTTATCGTAGATCTTGTATCGAAATTTTGCGTTTCGAAGGGCCTTAGAATAATAGGTTACTGGGTATTATTTCTTATTATTTTTTTGTTATTCCAAAACTGTACTTAAGGCATAGTTTAAGACGTTTATTTTTAGGCGTTTCTTTTTGTTGGCGTTAGGTAATTTTATTATTAATACTTTGGTAATTTCGTTTTTAAGTAGCTAAAAAGCTTTTTTGGTTTCCTTTAAAAGTTCGAATTTTTTTTTAATATATTCCTTAATAGTAAATTTCGTTAATGGTTTGATAATATTTTTATATCCCTTAATTAGGTTGCGTACGTAACCCGTAAATCCTAAGATCTGCCGGATATCGGTAACGGTTGCTTTATTAAAGATAGGCCAGTTTTTGATTGTTTCCAATTTGGAATTCTGGATTTGAATTTAACCGGGGGTAAGGGTAAATCCTAAATAATTTAGCTTTTGCGTATGTTATATACTTTTGGCGGGGTTAATTCGGATATTTGCTTTATTTAAAGTTTTAAGAACTTGAAAAATATGCTTTTTATACTTTTTTAACGTTTCGGAATAGATAAGGATGTCGTCGAGGTAAATAAAAACATATTTATTTAGGAACTTTCTAAATATGGTTATAATTAGGCGTTGGAAATTAGTAGGGGCGTTAATAAGTTTTAAAGGTATTACTTGGTATTTGTAATGCCCGTATATCGTTCGAAAGGTAGTTTTTTATTTTTTTCCTTTTGCTATTTTGATACGGTAGTACCTGTTTCGAAGGTTTAAGGCGGTAAACTATTTGGCTTTGTTTGCGTTTTCTTTTAAGGTATTTATTAAGGTTAAGGGATAGCCGTTTTTGATGGTGATATCGTTTAACTGTCGATAATCGACCATGCGTCGATAGACCGGATCTCCATTTTGGTCGATTTTCTGTTTGCCGTCTTTGATTTTAAGTACCATAAATATAGGGTATTTTGCGGGGGATTCGGATGGCTAAATGTAACCTTTTTTTAGGTTTAATTGGATACTTTTTTATAAAGCTTTTGCTTTTTTTGGATTTATGTAATAAATTTTGTAAAGCTTAAGGTAATGTCTTTCTTTAATGGGTATGCGATAATCTTATTATCCGTATGGAGGCAGTTCGTAATTTTCTTTATCTTTGAAAATTCGTTCGAATCGCTGATATTCTGGGGGTATGGTATTAGTAGAATTTAATACCTTGGCTTTTCGGATTATATAGCAGATTTCTTTGGACCCTTTTTTAATAAAAGTTGATTCGTGGTTTTAAAAAAGCTGGCGAATTTTCCAGTTAATTAATGGATTACTGGAATTAAGCTATAATATTTCTAGAATAATATCGTAACCTGATATATCGGCGATATCCAAGATAAAATGCTTTTAGTACCTTTGGATTTATATTGGAAGTTTTTTAATTTCTTTAAAAATTCGTCCGTTATCGTATTAGGAAAAATTTTTATTAACTGTCCGTAATTTGTAGGACTTTAGCTTGTACCTTCAAAAAATGTAATGTTTTTCGGTTACGGCTGGCGAAATGAAATTGCTTTTTGTTCCAGAGTTAATTATAGCTTTGAAAGTTTAGCCTTAGTACTGGATAAGAATTTTAATTTAGCTTCGTAATTTTTTCCTTGCTTTATATAAGGTTTTAGTTCGCAAAACTTTTCGATGCCTTAATTTCGAAGGCCTTTGCCGTTTTTTGACTTCGTAATTCTGTTTGTTAGAAGGCGTTTTTATTCGCGGGCTTTCTTAACTGCGTATTTGGTATACTTGTTATCTATGCAAGTATACCACTTTCGTTGGCCAATCTGGCATTTTACCTTAGTGATTTTTACTTTTGACGTATAAAAAGGTTTCCGATTCGAAGTTGAGATTTTTGTAGGGTTTGCTTCCATATCCAGAAGTTTATGTATTAAGCATAATATGGGGGTATAGCATAAGCAACCTTAAGTAATAGCTTTTCGGCTTTGATCCGAATCGGGGTATAAATAACAAAATCGAGGGTATTTAGGCTATCGGGGGATTTCGATATATTTGTAATCGTTATTAGGCTTTATAAAGGTTTTTTCGTTCCAACCGGGCCAATAATCGTTATTTTCCTTTGTTCGAAGGTAAATTGGATAATCGTTATCGTTATAGGCCGAAAAATGAAAAAGTCCGTACCTATTAATAGAGTCCTGTTTAGGGGTTTCGGTTTTGATGTATACCGCCCGTTTTGGGGGTTCGCTGGATTTAGGGGTTTTTTGCCCGTAGTTATTAAATTTTGGGCGTATTTGGCCATATTCGTAGTATATTTCGTATTTCTGCATATTTAAATAACATTCGCATTCTAACCCTATAGTTACCTTGGAAGTTAGTTATCCGGGATAATATTTATAAGCTTTGGCTGTTTAATTTTGGCAAATCGGGTAACGTTCGTATTCTGGGTCGCCGTTTGGTTTACAGTAGGTCGTCGTAATGGTATATTCCTGCTGGAAATAAGTGGAACTGATTTCCTTTTTTTTCCTGCTTTTACTATTTGTTTTTTGTTCGGCCGTTCGGGCTTTTTTTTGAAAAATCCCTTTTTTTTTTGGAGTTCCTTTTAGTTAGGGAACGATATTCGTTCTTATAGTAACCTTTTTTGTTACAATTAAAGCATTTAACATTTAACTTATCTTTTCTGGGCTTTTTGGAAGTAATATTTGTTTCCTTTTAAGTCCTATCCTTGTTTTTGTTTTTTTGGAACTTGCTGCTAAAACTTCGATCGTCCCTTTTTTTATCGGATCTCTTTTTTTCCAAGTATTTTTCAAAGGTACGTCGATCGGCAATAATGGCTTTGTTAATATAATCCTGGAAAGGGCTAATTTTGGGCATTTTATACATTTTATCCTTAATTTGTAATTTTAGGCCGTTATAAAAAAAATAAAATAATATGCTTTTTAGGAAATTGGAAATTAATGTAAAGCGATTAAACTTAGTCGCATACTTAGTTGTTAACTTGGTTTGCTAAAAAAGGTATAACTGTTCGACCGCATACTATTTTCTATCGGAATTTCCAAATAAAGCTCGCATTTTTTCCTTAAAATATTTATAGTTGCCGAAAACATAATTAATTAAGTCGGAAAATTAGTTAAAGTAATTCATAAAATAATCGTTTATAATAAGTTCGGATTACGAGAAAACTTTTCCGGTAAATAACTGAAAAATAACTATTACCTTTTAATAATTTTCCGTTAAAAAATTTTCATAAAACTTAAAGTAAAATCTAACCTAAACTAAGAATCTTTTTATATTTGTAATACCGTCGTAAGGTTTTAAAAGGGTTAATTTATAGCCTTTAACTTTTAATATTTTATAATAAGCAAAAAAGAAAACAATATTTTCGCGGAATTAATTTGCGTTAAATAAAAGTAATGTCGAAAACCTTTGCTATCGAGCGAATTTAATATTTTCCCTTTTTACCGTTTAAAGTTTAATTATTAAGGTACGTAGCTTATCGTTAATCGTAAATTCTTTTTCCTTACTTTTCGGATTATCGGATTCTTTTTTTTCTTTTGGTTCGTTTTTTTAAACTTTAATAGTTTCTTTTAAAGCCGGAAAAGATTGTTGCAAAAAAGAAAAAAGTTTTCCTTAAGACCGAATAATAAAAAAAATCATGTTGTCGATTAAAGAAAGGATTTTTTTAATAAGAAATGGAATATTTTAATCTAAATATTAATCGCTTATTAATAAAGGTAATCGGGTATATCGTTTGTTTTTTAAACGCCGTTTTATAATATCGTTTTTACTGGATTTAAAAAAGTTTGTACCTAATTAGGCCTTAAATTATTCGTCGGCTATTAATTAAAAAGTTATTAAAATGTAACGAATTTGTTACATAATTATCTTAAAATGTAATTAATATCCGAAAAAAGTTTTTGATTTGCAGGTAATAATAAGTCGAAAAATAATTTAGTAAAATGTTCGTTAAAAAGATTTGCGGACTTTTCCCTTAATTGCAAAACGTTGCTTTTAATTAAAGACTTAGATTAATAGCTAAGGAGCGAAAATTAAGTAGGTGCTATTTATAAGGAAACATGGAAATCTTATATATCCTTTCCTTCCAGTATAACCTCCGTCTGGTTTCTGCAATATTTTTATAGTGTCTCTAAGGTGTTTCTAAGGTATCTTTATGGGCTCCGCAGAGACCGTTCTTGGTACCGAAATTTACCCGATCCGAGGTTATTCCCCTTTTTGGTTTCCCGCAGCAGACGGGAGATCTCAATCCGTAACAGTCGATTTCTTCTATTATTGCCATTTTGCGTATATAGCAGTACCAATTTTAGTTCCTGGAATCGCTTTTATTCGATTCTTAAAATCGAAGCCTTATTACCATATACGCGTAATTCGTCGCGCGATATATTCTTTCTTATCCTTGTATACTTCGCACTGCGGTCGTCGACAGTTAACCGCGTAAAGCTTTCCGTGCCGATCGTGTTCTGCTAGGTACAAATTTTTGTCCCATTCGTTATACTCCCTCAGCCACGTACTAAGCATTAACTGGTAGTTTTTTCTACTGCCGTTTCTGCTATACGCGAGTAAGTAACTTATCGTCGCTTAGCTCTTTCCATCCTTCGTACTTCTGTAACCACTGGGTAACAATAGGTCTAGTAAATTTAACTTTTTTAACCTTTTGTGTTTTTACCAAGAATAATATTTTTGCTTTCTTTTTTCCCTATCGCACCCTTCGTGAAAGGTTATCGGTTTTTTTAGCGCGGATTATGTTCAGTATTTTCCTGTCGCTAGGTTTCTTCTTATATTAGTTTTCAGGAATTAAGACTTAATATCTGTGCTTTTTAAGATTTTTACATTTTTGCGCAATATATCCTGGCTTATTATAATTATAGCAGATAACGGATTTTTTATCTTTCGACTAAATAACCTTTAGTTGTCTAAATCCTGGTTAAGCTTCATAAAAGGTAAAAGGCGTAAGGCGCCTTCGACCTTAGTTAGCTTCTTGGAATTTCGACTGTAGGGCGAACTATTTACGTCGTTCTTGTCGACGTTCAAATTATCGATTGTCGATTTTCACAGCCTTAACGATGTATTTGTCGAATACGTTAAGCCGTTCGACTTTGATAATTTCGTCCTTAATATCGTCTTTTAGCCCTTTATAAAAGACGACGATCAAGTTATCTTTTTCGGTATTTACTTATTCTACCTTAAATATAAAGTTTTTAAATTCGACGGCATTTTTAAAAGCTGGTCCATTTTGTTTAAGCTATAAAAAGTTTTATGGTAGCTTTTCGTTTTACGTCCGGGTTATCGAAATTATCCTTAAACTTTTATAGGAAATTAACGTAACTTTTAAAAAGCTTTTTTATAACCGTTTCCTAATTATCTTCTACATTTTCCAAGTAATTTCGTAACGCAAGTTCGAACCAAATTAAAAAATCCCCATTAAGGAATCTTGTAATAACAAGGATTTTATGAACTTTGTCTTCGATTATTTCCAATCGTAGATATATTTTAACCTAGGTTAAGAAACCTTAAATGCTTCCAGTATTATTATAAGGTTCGGATTTCTTAACCTTAAATCTTGGGATGAGCGCCGGTACTGGGTTAACCGGAACGTCGGCGGCCTAAGCAGGGAATTGTTAAATAGGGGCCTTAAATTACTAAACGTATTCTTGCAGCTGCTAGGTAAGGGTAAAAACGGTAGCTTGGATACTGGTTAATATTCTGACAGCGTTAAATATTGCTTAGAGTTTAACGGTATTACTAAACAAAAACGTATAACGTATAACAGCTATAGGCTTAACCAATTATTAAACCTAAGTCGTACGGTTTATGTTAGCAGCGGTATCGTAGGAATTTACGCAATAAAGCAATAATTACGTTTAGTAATAGCAGATGTAAATCTGGGTAATTAATTGTTATTACAAGCTAGTACTATCTAGATTATAGAGAATAATAAGCGCATATATATTACTTTTAGCTTAAAGTATTTAAACGGCTTAAACCTTTAAGCCCGTTAAGCCCTTTAAGCTATCCCACAGGCTTAAAGGGTTCAAAGTGCCAAGCATCTTGAGACCTTTGAGCCAGTTACGTGCCTAGAGACCCACATCGGAGATATGTCCCATAGCCTTCGACCGTCATTTTTTATGCTAAGTCCTTTTGGTCATAACATGTTCTCGCGGAAAGAACACCCGAGAAGCGTAAGGTTTTAGCTTAGGCAGTTACGCGGAAACAGGCACGAATAGCAAAATAGGGCTGAACTAAAATCGGAAATTATAGAAAGGTTATAAGATCTAATATAATCACCGGTTTCGGAAATATTATTCGAATCTATTTGTATGATTTAAAAATAGAAACCCGAATATAGAGAAAATTAAAAAGAATTTACAAAAGACAAACTGATTAACTTTTAATAAAATATCGGTATTTAAGAACTAATTAAATATAGGAATCGATTAACGTGCTATACAAGTAAGCGGCACACACAAATAAGCGGCACACTTTTTAGCACCTCGCAACAACAAATTCAAATAACCCAACCACAACATATCCCATTAATTAAAATCAATCGGATTCTTCTTCGCTAAACGTATCTGCAACTTTTTCAGAAGTACACGCATTATGCCCGGGCTTATCGCAAACGACACACTTCCGTTCCTTAGTCTTAACCGTTTTGTAACGACCGCCTCCAACTATTATTGGCTGAATTTTTTCACCACCTTCTTCTTTTAAGCCAGAAAAGCTTATCACTCTTATATAATAAATGTTCCTCCTTTTTGAAAACGTTTATTTTTAATTCTGTAACGTTTACTTAAAATATAATTCGTTTCGCGCAATTAAGCAACTTTTTCCCGAAAAAGAATATTTTCGTACAAAATTAACAAGTAGCTTTTAATTAAAAAATAAACTAATTTAATTATTTTATTTAACGAACTATCCTGTTAGTTTCCAATCTTTTTCTGCAAATAACACAATTACCGCGTTATTTCTTTAATATTTTTAAAGGTTTTTGCGGGCAGGGAACGAATGGAACCGGCAAAGGTTAACGGGGAGACGGTCGGCGTAGGCACAACTAAAAAAACCTCTAATTCGGAAAAAACGTTATTAGGGTGGAATAAAATAAAACCAACTTTCGCGAATCCAAATTTGATGTATCGGACGTTATAAAAGCTTGAAACGCGTCGTAAAAGCCGGCAAGAAAATGCTTTTTAGTAATATAGGTATAATAACGTCGCAGTAAGTTTTCGATATACCGCGAATAAACGCGTTTTAAAACAGAAAAACAAAATACAACAAAAAATTAAAACCGATGCGAAAAATGCGCCGGCATACAAAACGTAATAATGTTATTATTAGCGCAATATTCTTCGAATTTTATCGAATAGTAACTTTCATTACCGTTAAAGATAAGAAAACGTTTCGAACTTTTCGTACGCGTCCGAATATGTTTATCAAAATATTGGATCCATTCGAAACTCAATTTATTTATTATCTAAACATTATCACTTGATGCGATTTTCCAATCGGCTGCTGGCAATAGGTTATCGCAGTACTAGGACTTAAAATAATCTTTCCCCGCTATAATAACAAATAACGGTATAACCTAAGCTTGGAAATTAATAATCTAGATAATTATAACCTATTTTTTATTCCCTTATTACGTTTATTTAAATTCTTTTACATTTTTCGGCATTAATAATTACCCTGCACGTTGCTATAAAAAGCTCTATCAAAAATCCAATTTCGTCGAAGTTATAAATATCCTTTTCTATAATGCCGTACTTTACGATAATAACCCGAACAAACTCGAACTACTTGCGAAAGGTTTCTGGATTTTCGCATAGGACCCGTTAATAATCGATCTTCCGATTTAAACGCCTCTAAAGTTTTTTTTGCCGTTTAACAAAGTTCGACGTCTAGTTAATTCCAACTCGTTCCGGGACGCGCTGGGCCAATAGTAAATTGGCCATATCTTTAACGTACTAAAGCCGGACAGAAAACGCCCGCATATCTAAATCAAGAATTCGGTCGACAATCGATTTTTCTTCGGTCGCCGTCAATCTTCGCATAGAAAGGTCAATTTCGGCTCGGGCGCGTCGACCGTTATATCGCATCTTTAAGGTGGAAAATAAAACTTTATAAATAAAACCAAACGTTCCATAACTAAGTTTCGGGTCTCGTCTTTTAGCCTAAATGGCTAAGTTCATTTTCGCTTCTTTTATAAGGTGCTCTATAATGTTGGTATTAAATAATGGACGATTGAAAATAAGCAGCTGGAATAGCTAAGGAAAGTCCGCCGCTCACTTATGTGTGCCGCTCACTTGTGTGGTATGTTATATATTTTAAATAATAAGGCCATCTATTACCAAATTTTCAACATGTGTTGTAATAACCTTTTCATTAATTATTTCGGTATAATAAAAACCTAGAAATGACTTAAATAATGAAGTGGAGTGGGGTGTAGGAATGGGTGCAGTTATTGCTGCAGCAGCTACTCCAGCTGCTATTTCTAGCTACTGTAGCTGTTATTGCCAGCCACTGCAGGTACTATTGCAGCCACAGTTTCTACCTACTTCTATTTGCTTCACCGCTGGGCATCTCGGCAATCTACTCGGCTATGGCAGTAGGTCAGCGATGGTTTATAAATTGCTGCTGACCTAACAACTTTTGTATGCAGTTTCTTATAGCATCATGGCTCCAGAGATAGTCAAGAAGTCCCATCATTCTCCCAAGCACTGATCAAGATGTTCTGCGTACTGCAACTTCGATGAGCCTTGTCCCAATTCAATAACTATATTTTTGGCCGGATTTAAGGAAGGATATACGAAATTACAGTAAGAATTATGTTATTTCCTTCGGAAATAATGCGAAATATTATCGGCCTTCCAGCAAGTTACAAAAGTTACGCATAATCTTATTACTCAAGAAACAATTGGCTATAAATTGTATTACTGAATTACTATTAGTTTGGAAGTAAGGCAGTAAAGTTAACGCTATCGTCATAATAATAAAACAATTTATAAAAGGCATTTTGTTCTAGTTATTATTATTTATTATTATTAATGCTAATCTTGCACAATTATTGTATCGAAAGATCGAATATTATCCTAAAGCCTTCTTGGAAATTATTTGTAATAGAGGTTTAATATTTACCAATGCATTTTGAAGAGAATTCTGCCATTATATTAAAGTTAAGCAAAAATCTTCGGTTGCTTTTTATCCTTAAACTAATAGGAAAACGGAAGAGATAAACCGGATATTTGAATGTTACTTCTGTTACTTTATCGAAAACCAGCAAGTAACCTAGCCTAAGTTATTTTCTAAAGCTTTCTTTACAGTTAGTTTTGTAGTTAACCGTACAATTGCAAAAGTCCCTTTTAAAGTTATATATAAATACAGACCTGAATTGAGACCATTCTTCGCAAAATATAGCACCTTAGTCATGGTTTTTGCAATACATGCCAGTAAATAAAATTAAAAGAACTCCGAAAAGCACTTAAAAAAAATTGCGGAAAACGACTGAAACGTAAAAGAAGTATTATAACAATAAGCATAAATCTTTTACTTTTAAAATTGAACAAATAATAGAGCTATTAACGACAAACTTGAAGATCAAGTACTGCAAGCTAGCTCTCACGTACATCAAGTTATTCCGTATTATTAGCAAAGTCGGTTCGTAAACGTATCACTTAAAACGTTTTTCGCAATACAAATATTTATATCCTGTTTGTCCAATTTAATTGTTGGAACTTTGGATAATTAAAATTAAAGACGTATTAATAATGCCGGAATTGAAAAAGAATGTAAAATAGAAGTTGAAAACTTTATAATATAACGTATCTTTTAAAGATAGTTATAATACGAAATAAAGTATAACAGCTATAAGCTTAACCAACTATTAAACCTAAGTTATATAGTTTATATTGGCAGTAGTATCGTAGAAATCTGAGAAATAAGGTGATAAATACACCTGGTAATAACAGATGTAAATCTGTGTAACTAAGTTATAATTACAAACTGGTACTATTTAAACTAAAGGAAATAACGAATGTATATATCTTAAACGAGATCCTTTAAGATCCGGTAAATCTATCCGGATCTGTACCGTATAAATAAATTAGGATTCCTACAAATGCGGGAGATCCCTTCGAATCTATACCGTTTAGGCGTATGGATCGCTTTGGATGTGTTAAATCTATGCGGATCTATGTTACGTAACTCGAGACCTACGTCGAACATATACCTTACATCTTCCGACCATCTTTTTACATGCCAAGTTCTTTTGGTCATAATACGACGCTTTTTATTCCAGGATCATTGTCTTTAAAAATTAATTGTTTGTAGTATTTGTTTGGTAAGTAACTTCTCCTTTTATATATCTTTTTTCTAACCATTATGGCAGGTTTTATCGAAAAACCAAAATCTTGTAAACGTCCTAACGAAAAGAAAACGCGCGAAAGCTTTGTTTCTGGGATTAATGTTTTTGGTTTCGAAGTTATGCTTTATTTTGCTCGTTTTAGACATAATAAAAAATGTATTATAATAGAGAACGTAGCGCGCTGTTAGAAATATATCCTTAAAAAGTAAAAGTATGACGGTTTTAGCATCCCAATTAATTCTTTACAGAATATTTCGAAAAAGAAAAAGCTTGCAGCGCGAAAAATCCCTTGCTAAAACACAGCTTTTTCGGTTTTAGAAAAAAATAAACCAAGCTTTTAAACGTAAAAATAAAGCTATAGCTCGTTTTTAACAGTTGTGCCAACAACAAAAGCTTTTTTTTTACATTTAAAGTATTAAGAAAATAAATCGCGGGCTTCAGCTGTTAGACGAACTGAAGGTGTAGGAAAAATTAGAAAGTGAAACGGCTGCGCGGGCCGCGCAAATTACGTAAGCCATAGATTTTATCGAATGGTTTGAGATGGAAAATACCGATTAGACGTTACTAGGTAACGTAAATTGGAATACTTTTAACCTGAGCGCTTCCGGCGTTACTGGTAAAAGTTTTTCAAAAGGCGATAGACGTTAGTAAGGTTTTCCGTAGGCTTCCGGGTATTTCCAGAATCTGGGTAATCCTTTTATTTAACTAGATACTAGCTAAATCCTCTTTTTTTTTTGTGAATATCCAGTATTTTTTCTACCTCGTAAACTGGTACATGTTGCATACCTTTTTTGTTTTATTTCGTACTGATTTTGATCGTATTAGCTGTTAACTTTACTAAAGAAATCTGAAAAACCAGATCAAACTTAACTTTCAGTAATAACTCCAATTTATAATTATTATTTGAAATTTCTTTTATCAAGTTTGTATAGGCCGATATATCTGAAATCGGGTTTTTTGTTCGGTCCTTTAGTTTGAACGTTTTTAGCAGTTACCTAAACTATCTTCCCTTCCGAACAGATTTATCTCTTTAAGCTTTTTTATTAATATTATTTGCTTATTTAATCGCGGATAAACGGAAGGTTTAATTTTAATTTCTGCGTATAGCTGTTTTAATTGCTTTAATGTAAAAATTACCTAAACGTTAACTGGGACGTCGTTATGTAAATGTTGGTAAACTTTAAATATAAAACCAAAATTGGCAGTTAGTAGCGTCGTTTTAATGCTTTCGTAACAGTTGATATTATAGGCTAACTATGCAACCGGTAATTTTTCGATCTAGTTGTTTTGTTCGTAGTTAATATAATATTGTCAATACGTTTTTATCGTTTAGTTAATTCTTTTTATCCGTTTATTTAAGTTTTAAATGCGCTAAAAATTTTGTAATTTAATCTAAGTTAAGCACTTAGTTTTTCTAAAACTTTGAAGTAAAGGTAAAATCTTTGTTTAAAACAATTTCTATTAAAACTCTATAAGTAACGTCCCACACCACCGAACGGACCAAACCACCGAGCGGCCCAAAATTTAGGACCTCGTTACAACAAATCCAAATAACTTAACCATAACATATCGGATTGATTTTAATCAATTAAATACTGTTTTGCTAACTATATCTTTAGCTCTTTAATAAGTGCACGCATTATATTAAGCTTTGTTGCGGACGCTATATTGCCCTTTCTTCCTTTTAGCCTATATACGACCGATTACCTTTAGCAGCTGTTAACAGCAATTCCTTACCACAACCTTTCTGCTAGCTAAAAAACCTTATTTATCCTATATAACAAGTATTCCTTTTTCTAGAAAATGTTTGTTTTAATCGTATAATAACGTAGGTCTCGAGTTATTGCAAAATCAAATCCGACACGCCCTGCCATACGCCTCGCAAGACGCCCCGCGAAACGCCCCGCGAAACGCCCCGCACGGACCCCCCATGCCCCCTAACGCGTTTCCAACGCGCTTTCCAACACGTTCTACAATACGCTTCCCGATATATATCTTCAACGTACTAAAGCCGGACAGAAAATGCTCCCGTATTTGGGTTAAGGACTCGGTTAATAATCGTTTTCTCGTCGGTCGGCTTTAGTTCTGGCAAACTGGGGGTAATATTAGCTTGGACGCGTTACGGGATAATCGGTCGCAGGCGGATTGGAAAGAAGAAATGGTAACATAACGTCCGCAACAACTTTTAATATAATGCGTACACTTATTAAGGAGCTGGAGATATAGTTAGCAAAGCAGTATTCAATTAATTAGAATCAATCCGATGTATTGTGGTTGAGTTATTTGGATTTGTTGTAGCGAGGTCCTCAATTTTGGGCCGCTCGATGGTTTGGTCCGTTCGGTGGTGTGGCACGTTACCGTAAATATGTTTGAGAAAAATATATACAAATTATTTTGCCACTGTATTTCCGTTAAAAGATAAAAGATAAAAAAGAATTCGTAAATCGATTGACGATTGCAAAAATACTGTCTCAATGTACTTTTGTAACTGGGTTTCGTAATATGAAAATTTTGGTAATAAAGTTAAATATAATCGAATTTTATAGTCGCTTAGCAATTAGTAAAGGTTATAACTTTCTATAAAGTTTATATCGTCCTGCTTTTGCTTTGGCACAGATATTATATTATTGTATTACCTTTTATATTATAGTTTTTATTTTAAGAAAGCAATATATCGGCGAAGAACGTTCTAAGCTTTTATAAATCCTTGGGTGTTTACATATTAGAAGTCGGTATATATCTCGTATTTGGTTCTTTTTTAACTTTTCGGGTAACGTCCCACACATCTGAGCGAGACACACATATAGGCGAGATACTTTTCTTAGCTATTTTAACAACATATCTTCAATTGCCCATTTTTCAACAACTAAAATATGGAGCGCCTTATAAAAGAAGCGAAAATGAACCTAGCTATTCAGCCTAAAAAACGAGACCCGAAACTTAGTTATAGAAAGCTTAGTTCTATTTATAAAGTATCATCTTTTACCTTAATATATAGTTCTAACGGTAGACGCGCCCGACCCGATATTGTTCCTCCTTTGTAGAGATTGACCCCGACCGAAGAAAAATCGATTGTTGACCGAATTCTTAACCTAGATACGTAAGCGTTTCCTGTCCGGCTTTATCATGTTAAAGATATGGCCAATATACTGCTGGCCCAGTACGTGGGAGAACGCGTTGGAATTAACTAGGCGTCGAACTTCGTTAGACGGCAAGAAAAATTCCGGACGCGTTTAAATCGGAAGACCGATTATTAGCGGATTTTATCAGAAAATCCAAAAGCATTTCGCAAATAGTTCGAGGTTGTTCGGGTTACAATCGCGAAGTACGGCATTGCAAAAAAGGATATTTACAACTTCGACGAGACTGAATTCTTGATAAGGCTTTTTATGGTAACGGGCATAGTAATTACCAGTGCCAAAAAACGTGGAAAACTTATATAAGCGTAATAAAAAAAAAAGTTATAATTATTGAAGTTATTAATTCTTGGAGTTAGGTTATATCGCCATTTATTAATATGGCGGGAAATTTTTATTTAAGGTTTTAATATCGCGATAAATTATTGCTAGCAGCCGATTAAAAGATCGTATTAAGTGATAATGGCTAAACAATAAATAAATTAAGTTTCGAATAAATCAAGCATTTTGATAAGCATATTCGGACGCGTACGAAAGGTTCGAAACGTTTTTTTATCCTCGACGACCATGAAAGCTATTATCTGATGGATTTCGAAGAATACTGCGCCAACAATAGCATTATTACGCTTTATATGGCCGCGCATTTTTCCTATAGACTTTAATCTTTTAATGTATCTTGTTTTTCTGTTTTGAAACGGGCTTATTCGCGGTATATCGAAAACCTAATGTAATATTATTATACCTACATTACCAAAAAAGATTTCCTCGCCGGTTTTTACGACGCGTTCCAAGCTGCCATAACGTTCGATAATATTAAATTTGGATTCGCGAAAGCTGGTTTTGTTTTATTCGATCCCAATAACGTTCTTTCCGAATTAAAGATTTCTCCAGTTGTGCCTACGCCAATGGTTTCCCCGCTAACTTCCGCCGGTTTTATTCGTTCCCCGCTTGCGAAAACCGCTAAGAATATTAAGGAAGTAACGGGGTAATTACGTTATTTGCAAAGGAAAATTAGAAATTAATAGAGTAGCTCGTTAATTAATACGGCTAAATCCGTTTATCTTTAACCAAAAGTTATTTATTAATTTTGTACGAAAATGTTTTTCTTCTGAAAAAAGCGGCCTAATTACGCGAAACGAACCATATTTTAAGCAAACGTCGCAGGACCAAAAACAGACGTTTTCAAAAAGAAAGAACACTTATTATACAAGAAGAACAAGCTTTTCTAGCTCAAAAAAAGGGGGTGGGGAAAAAATGCACCTAACAACAGCTGGAGGAGGTCGTCGTAAAAGGGTTAAAACGAAGGAACAGAAATGTGGCGTCTACGGCAAGCCTGGACATAATGCGCGTACTTGTATAGAAGTTGTAGATACGTCTAGGGAAGAACAATCCGATTAATTTAAATCAATGCAATATATTGGTGTTAAATTATTTGAATTTGTTGTTAGAAGGTGCCAAAAAGTGTCTCGCTTATATGTGTAGAACGTTACCTGTATTTCATTTGTGTATTATTCTAGTAGCTAATTAGTTTTATAGCTGTGTGCATTAATACATATCGGATAGTATTGTTCGTATCGTAGTAATTCCTCGTTGTTTTAAGTATTTTTCGGATATAGTATCGAAAATTATCTATTATATCTTAACCTTTAGTTCTTTTAAGTTGAGTCGTTTGCTACGGACGTCTGCTTTGCCATTTTCTGATCCTTTGCGATAAATAACAACGTAATTAATTCAAAAACGCTTTTTGTATAACGCAAATATCTTCCGATATATTTTCGTATCGTGAAAAAAAGTATAATGTTCTTCTAATCGATATATATCTTAATCTGTTACATATTATGTTTAAAGTAATCTGTAAATTCTTTAAAGGCGTTCACGATAATTAAAGACCTCTTTTCGAAAGTAAAATAATTTAATTCAGCTCTATATAACTTATAAAAGTAAAATGTAATAAGGTAAAGTTTTCTTTAATCATTTCGGTATCTAGTTATAGCTTTTAAAGCATAATTTGAAGCGTCGGTTTTTAGCTTAACTGTTGGCTTTAGGCCATATATAATTAGTATTAGTTTACTCATAAGGGCGTTTTTAATTTGTTTAAAACCTAACTTTTTCTTCAGAATTTATTTAAACTGTATATCCTTTTTGATAAGTTCCTTTAACAACATAACTATGTATAACTATTCTCCTCAAATTACGTATAAACCGTCGGTAATAATTAACGAGTTTAAAAAATGCTTAAGGCCCCACACAAGCTCACGACTGACATAAGCTCGCGACTCGGTTTTAGGGACCTCGCAATAACCAAACCAAATAACTCAACCACAACACATCCAATTGATCCCAATCAATCGTATTATCTTGCGCCGACCGTATCCATAGCTTTTGAACAAATGCACGCATTATATCAAGGCTTGTTGCAGACGCCATATTGCCATTCCTTGCTGCTAACCCGCCCGCAACCGACTATCGCCTAACGCGTCTAAGCTAATATTACACCCATTTCGCATCAAGCAAAGCCGAACAACTGGAAAACTAATATTGACCGAATCCTTAACCCAAATACGCGAGCATTTCCTGTCCGGCTTTTATACGTTAAAGATCTACCTCGGGAAACCTGTTAGAAGGCGCGTTAAAATACGCGTTGCGGGGCGTCTCGCAGGGCGCGTTGGTGCGTGGCGGAGCGTGTGGCAGGGTATATGGAAGGGCGAAGGGCAGGGCGTATGGCAAGACGTATCGGGCTTAATTTAGTAACAACTCGATACTTACACAATTAGATAATTAAAGCAAACAGTTTTCAGAAAAGGGAATACTTGCTATATAGCATAAATAAATTCTTTTGGCCAATAAAAAGGTAGTAGTAACAGAATGTTGCTAGCAGCTATTAAAGGTTTTCGGTCGAATATAGGCTAAAAGAATGAAAGGGAAATATAGCGTCCGCAACAAAGTTTAATATAATGCGTGTACTTGTTAAGAAGCTGGAAATAAAGTAAACAAAGCAGTATTTAATTGATTAGAATTAATCCGATGTGTTGTTATTAAGTTGTTTAGATTAGTTGTTGCGAGGTCGCCAACAACGAGTCGCGAGCTTGTATCAGTCGTAAGCTTGTGTGGGACGTTATGTCTTTTTGATATTAATAGTCTATACCTAATCCTTAACTGCTAATAGCTTTTAAGGTTTATGCGAATCTATCATAGCGTAATAATATATTTTAAAAATTTAACTTCCTGCTTATATAATTAGCTTTTTGGGTATTAACCAAAGGTTTGGCGTCTTACAGCTTTTGTAAAACCTAATAAACGAATATATCGTACTTTTTTCCATTTCAGAATAAATAAGAATGTCGTCAAGGTAGTAAAAAATAAAAATATCCAGGTATTTTTTTAATACGGAATTTATGATTCGCCAAAAGATTGCTAATCTATTATTTAATTTATAAGATTAACAAGGTATTTATATAAACCGTATTTTATTTTAAAGTTTATTTTCTTTAATTATATTCTTTCTTAATCTGCATTAACTATATTATAACCATTTCGAAAATCGATAGCTATAAATTATTTGGCTCCGTATAGGTAACATCCTACACAAGCTCGCGACTAACATAAGCTCGCGCCTCGTTTTTATTAGCATCCCAACCATTCAACTTCAATCACGTATTTTTCAACACCAACAACATGGAACGGCTTATAAAAGAAGCGAGAATAAACTTAGCCGTTTATCTTAAAAAACGAGACCCGAAACTTAATTATGCGAAGCTTAGTTTTATATACGAAGTTGCTAAAGCAACATTAAGAGCCCGTTACTAGGATAAACGCGCCCGAGCCGATATTATTCCCAGCTTGCGAAAATTGATGCCGACCGAAGAAACATCCATTGTCGACCGAATCCTCGATTTAGATCCGCGAACGTTTCCTGTCCGGCTTCAGCACGTTAAAGATATGGCCAATATACTACTTGCCTGGCGCGTTGTAAAATGCGTTGAACTTAATTAGGCGTCGAACTCTGTTAAACAGCAAAAAAAAAAAAAAAAAAAAAAAAAGATTAAACGCGTTTAAATCGGAAGATTAATTATTAACGGGTTTTATGCGAGAATCCAGAAATATTTCGCAAGTAGTTCGAGCTTGTTCGAGCTTTAATTGTAAAGTACGGCATCGTAAAAAAGGATATTTACAACTTCGACGAGACTGCATTTTTAATAGGTTATTTCATAGCAACGGGCATAGTAATTACTAGTAACAAAAAACGTAAAACCCTTAAATAAGCGCAATAAGAAAATAAAAATGGACTATAATTATATAAGTTATTAATTTCTAAGCTTAAGATATGCCGTTATTTGTTATTATAGCGGGAAATAATTGTTTTGGGTCTTGGTACCGCGATACATATTGCTAGCAGCCGATTGGAAGATCGCATTAAGTAATAATAGCTGGATAACAAATAAATTAGGTTTCCAATAGATCCAGCGTTTTAATAAATATACTCGAACGGGCACGAAAGGCTCGAAACGTGTTTTATCCTCGACGGCTACGCAACTTACCATTCGATGGAATTCGAAAAATATTGCGCGAAATACGACATTATTACGCTTTGTATAGCCGCGCATTTTCGTATCTGTTTTAACTTTTTTACGTATTTTATTTTTCTATTTTGAAATGCGTTTATTCGCGGTATATCGAAAACTTAATACGACGTTATTATACCTATATTGCCAAATAAGATTTTCTCGCCGACTTTTACGACGCGTTCCAAACTACCATAACGTTCAATACCATCAAATCTGGATTTGCGAAAGTTAGTTTTGTTTTATTCGATCCTAATAACCTTTTTTCCTAATTAGAAATTTCTTTAGTTGTGCCTACGCAGACAGTTTCCCCGTTAACTTCCGCCGGTTTTATTTTACTCTTTGTGAAAACTTCTAGAAATATCAGTGAAGTAATAAAATAAGAACGATATTTATAAATAAAGATTAAAAATTGTCAAGGTAGCTTGTTAATAAAAATATTTAAGTCGGCTAATCTTGTAATAAAAGGTTACATGTTGCTGTTACATAAAGCCGCTTTGTTCCTAGAAGAAAACGTTTAATCGCGCGAAACGAACTATATCTTATGCAAACGTCGCAGGACCAAAAATAAACGTTTTCAAAAAGGAGGAATACTTACTATATAAAAGGGATAAGCTCCTTAGGCCTAAAAGAAGGGGGTAGTGAAAAAATGCAGCTAATAGCAGCTGGGAGGGGTCGTCGCAAGAGAGTTGAAACGAAGAAACGGAAGCAAAGCGTCTACGGCAAGCCCGGACATAATGCGCGTACTTGTAAAGAAGCTATAGATACGTCTAGCAAAGGAGAATCAGATTAATATAAATTGGTTTGATGTGTTGTAGTTAATTGATTTGAATTTGTTACTGTAAAGTACGAAAAAACGAGTCGCGAGCTTGTGTCAGTCGCGAGCTTTTCTGAGACGTTAGTTAATCTTTTATTTTAATAATTACTAATCACGACGTATCAATCTTAACGGTAATCTTATTAAGTTATAGCTAATTTATTTTACGTAGAAATTTCACCTCTTTTTTAAGTACGAAAAATATAAAGTAACCGTCTAGAAATTTAAAACGTCGTATTTATATTTTACAAAGCTTGTTTTTAAAGTAATCGCGAAACGTATATAATTCCCTCTAATTTAAGTTGTATATCGAATAAAGAGCAATATATTTGCGATCTTTTAATATTATTTTATGGTCTTATTTGTTCTGCTTTAATAATTTAGTATTAGGTTCCCTGCTAAATACCTTCTCGTACTTATAATATTATAAAAGTACCTTAATTATTTATTTTAGTAACTTTTCGTAGAGTTATTTTAAATCGTTATTTATCTAACTTACCTAAATCGTACTTTAAGATTTACAATAATACGTCGTAGGTTTCTGTTGTGCCCTTTTTTAAAAAAAAATATATATCGTATGTTTTAAGATAATAAAGTTTCTGTCGTTTTCTTATACCTAGATACGTTAACCATATTAATCGAATATTAAAAATCTTTCGCCATTTAGGTTATTGTTAAAAAATGAATCGTAACCCATTTGGCAGATCTTTTAATTAATAACCGGGGTATACTGCTTCAACTATATTAAATCTAAAATCAAGCCGTAATTCTTCATAAAGACAATATCGAAATTAATAGTTTACTTCTTTTTTCACAATGGTTTTAAGGTAATTAATTTCGCGTCGGACCTATCCGTCGTCGTAGTTTAATATATAGATTTCGGTATTTTTAACTTTCTAAAGACATTTCTTATGATTCTATAGTATTTATAGTTTATTTATTTTCTTTAAAGAGATATAATTCCGTTTCGTTATACTATAATCTACAAATACAATATATCTTTTGTTTTTAATTCGTACTTATGCCGTAATTAATTTCTTTCGTACTGGTTTTATTACGTTTAAAATCTTAGTAAAATGTTATTTTCTATTTCTGTTCTGCCTGCCAGCCTAGGGCCCTTTTACAATTAACTCGGATCTTTTAGGCTGTTTTCGAATTATTAAATTCTTTTTTTCGAATCGCTTGTTTTAGTTTTGGATACATTTCAGCTACTATTCCTATCGTTGCAGCATCGCTAGGAAGTATTCCACTTAATTTTGAAACGCTTCTTTGGTTATCTATTCGGGCTCCGGGGTCTTCCAACTTTCGCTCGAAAAGGAGCAAATCTCTTTCTATATAGCTAACTCTTTCTCTAGGTCCTCCGTAACAGCTAATTAAACCTATAAATCGGTAATCATTTTTGGCAGTACTTTATTATTATTCTTTCGATTAATTCCTCCTATATTTAGTGATCGTACCATTTATAATAGCACTAGAGTTCTTTTATTAAACAGTATTTATCTTCTGGCCAGCTTCTAGCTGCTACTAGCTCGTTGATTTTCTTTCATCGTCGTTATTTCTCGCAGGTAGCGGTACTACTTTTAGTTTAAGGTCTTTTCCGGGTCGATTTTTAATGTTGAAACCTTACCGCTACATGCGCGTAATTCGTCGCGTAATATATCCTTTTTCGTTCTCGTATACCTCGTACTAGGCGCGTTTATAGTTGACGGCGTAAATTTTCTATACCGATCGGGCTTTCCTAGGCATATATTTTCGTCCTATCCTTAATATTCACTTAGCTATGCATCACACATTAACGGGTTATTTTTCTGGTATCGTTTCTACTGTGCGCGGGAAACTAGCTAGCTTATCGTCGTTCAGCTTTTTCCATTCTTTGTACTTTTATAGCTATTAAGTAACGGTAAGTTCAATAAATTTGACTTTCTTAGTTTTTACTTAAGATAGCTATTTTGCTTCTCTTATTCCTTGTTGCACTTTTAATAAAGGATTGTAAATATTTCTAGCGCGGGTTATATTAATCGTTCTTTCGTCACTAAGTTCTTTTTATAGTAGTTTTCAGGGACTAAAACTTAATATACGAATTTTTTCGGGCTTCTGCATTTTTCTATAACGTATCCGTGTTTACTGTAATTATAACAGGTAATAGATCTTTTATCTTTCGACTAAAGAGCTGTTAGTTTTCTAAATTCTAGTCAAGTACTATAAAAGTAAAGGTATATTACGTTTTCGACCTTAACTAATTTCTTAAAACTTCGACTCTAAGGCGAACTATTCTTATCGTTCTTGTTATCTTTCAAACTGTCGATTGTCGATTTTCACAGCCTCGGCGCTGTACTTATCGAATGCATTAAGTCGTTCGATTTTGATAATTTAGTCCTTAATATCGTTCTTTAATCCTTTGTAGAAAACGTCGATTAGGATATCGCATTCGTATCCATCTATCTTATTTTAGCTATAAGATTTTTAAATTCGATTACGTATCTGAATGCTAATCCTCTATGTTTAAGCTGTAAAAGATCTTATATAACCTTTCGTTCTACGTCCGGGTTGTTGAAGTTATCCTTAGAATTTTGCTTAGAATTGACATAGCTTTTTAAAATCTTTTTAGTAACCGCTTTCTAGTTAATTTCCGCATTTTCCAAGTAATTTCGCATCGTAAATTCAAATTAGTACAAGGCGTTCTTCTTAAAAAACACTATCATAATAAAGATTTTATCAACTTCGTTCTTAATCCTTTAGATCTGCAAGTATACCTTAAGTTGGATCAGGAAACTTTAAACATTTTCTTTGCCATCGCAGGCTCGGGTTTTTTAATATTAAATATTTGGGTAACTACTAGCACTAAGTTAGCTGGAACGGCGGCCTAGGCAGTAAATTGCTGGATAATTGCTTCAAGCTATTAGATACGTTCTTACATTTGCTAGGCAAGGGTAGCAACGGTAACTTCGGTGCTGGTCGGCATTCTAATAATATTAAATATTGCTCAAGATTTAACGATGCTATCAAACAAAAGCTTGCAACGTATAACGGCTATAGACTTAACCAATTATTAAACCTAAATCGTACAGTTTATATTCGCAGTAATATCGAGGGAGTTTAAGCAATAAAGTAATAGTTACGTTTGGAAATAATAAATGTAAATCTGGGTAACTAAGTTATAAATGCAATCTGGTATAATTTAGACTATAGAAAATAACGAGTGTATATATCTTGAACGGGATCCTTTAGGATTCGTTAAATCCACTCGGATCCGTACCGTATAAGTAAATTAAAATCTCACTGATCCGGGGGATCCCTTGAGATCTATAGCGTTTAAACGCATAAATCTCCTTAGATCCGTTAAATCCATCCGGATCTATGTTACATAACTCGAGACCCACGTCGGAAATATGTCTCACATCCGCCGACCATCATTTTAAATGCCAAGTCTTTTTAGTTATAACATAAAGTAAATAAACTGGTACTTTAATATAACTAATAGGTTAGTAACGAAGATATATAGACCGCTCAAAAAGCTATTGCCAAGTATCATCGACGACAGAAAAAAAGTTTTTAAAAGGTTTCGTTAACGTCTCACACCAGCGAGCTAGACACACCACCGAACTGAACACTTTTGCCAACATTCTAATTATCCGCCTTTAATTACTGATTTTTCAACAACCACAATATAGAACGGCTTACGAGTATATCCAAAATGAATCTAGCTGTTCAGGCTAAAAGCAAGACCCGAAACTTAGTTATAAAACGCTTAGTTTTATTTATAACGTCTTTTATTTTATCTTAAAGACGCGATACAACGGCAAACGCGCCCGAGCTGATATTATCCCTAATTCGCGAAAACTAACCACGACCGAAAAGAAATCGATCGTCGACCTAATCCTCGACCTAAATACGCGGAGTTTCTATCCGGCTTCAGTACGTTAAAGATATGGCCAATATACTGCTTGTATAACGCGTCGCGGTACGCGTTGGAATTGACTAGGCATCGAAATTTGTTAAACGACAATAAGCCTCAAATACGTCTAAATCGGAAAACTGATTATTAACAGGTACTATACGAAAATCTAGAAACGTTTCGCTAATAATTCGAGCTTATACGGGTTACTGTTGACAAATACGGCATTGTAAAAGAGAATATTGCCAACTTCGACGAAACTAGATTTTTATTAAGGCTTCCTATAATAACGGGCATAGTGATTATTAATGCCGCAAACGTAAAAAGCTTGGATAAGCGCAAAAAAGAAACAAAGAATAAGTTGTAATTATCGAGGCTGTTAATTTCCAAGATTAGGCTATGGCGTTATTTATTATTATACTACGCAAATACTATTTCAATTTTTAATACTGTGATAACTTATTGCCAGCAACTGATTGAAACGTTATATAAAGTAATAATAATTGGATAATAAATTAATTAATTTTCAAATAGATTTCACATTTTAATAAATATACTAAATACCTCTAGCGAAGAAAAGTCCGATTAATTTTTATTAATACGACGTGTTGCTTTTACGTTATTTAAATTGATTGTTCCGAGGTGCCGAAAAGTGTCCAGCTTGATGGTGTGACGCGGTATATATTGTTAATATGATTAATAAGGTCTTAAAGTAAAAGATCTAGATTTAAAGGAACGGAATATATATAAAGAACAACATCGTCCCGATTAAAAGATTCGGGAAAGTAAATATATTACTTTAAAAACCTTACAAGCTTAAAAGCGTTACGTTTTATATGACGTGGCCTATTACGAAAACTTTGCATACAACTTAATACTTTTCTCACTAGCTGCGAGAAAATATATACTAGTAAAGTAACTGAGGAATTAATAATCTCATTAGAAATAAATATAATTCAGTAATTATTATAATGATAAACATTTAATCAATTCGGTGTCGAATATATTAACTTAACAATTGTTAATACAGCTTTTACAACTTTTTAAATCAAACATTAACTTATCGGCAGCGAAACTATTACTAATTGATAACGGTATATTCTGGCCCCTCTAAATAAAATATCTAAGGCCCGCAGTAATCGTCTAATAGCAGTTTTATACTAAAGAAGTCCGCTTAAAAGGTTTTATAACAGTCGAATACGAAGTATATAGTAAATCCAAAATTAAAAGGGTGAATATGCCGCAAGCTGAAAAAGGGGGCTTTCCTATTAGAATAGTGAATCGCTATCGACTTTACAAACTTCAAAAATCCCGGAAAAAAATAAATAGGTTATGTTTGCTACCGATAAGAACGTAGGTTTTTGCTTTAAAATTCGAAACAAGATATATTCATTGTACCGTTTCGATATTTCTTAAAAGTTTTAAAGAACTAGCACAAGATTTAGTTTAGAGATATTTAAATACCTCAATGAATTTTTAAAGAATTATTAATTTCGAAATATGTTGTAATCGCTTTCTTTTTACATCAGGCTTAAACCTTTAATACCGTATAGGCAGGACTAAAGCGGAGATATAAAGAGTTTAGAAAGTAGAGTTAAAAAAAAAAAACGATTAGTATAAAAACTAGCGTTAAAGTATTTTCGTTATTGATCGTATATAATTTCAAAACAATAATATATCTGTATAACGGTACTCTTAAATACATCCTTTCTTGGCAAAACCTATTCGAGGTTCATTTACATTTACATGGCGTATAAAAACAGCGTTGCAATGCCTAATTAAATGCTTTGATTGCAAGATTAAGTGCTATTATAAGGTATTGAGCTATATACGCTGACGCCTGGTCCACTATATATATACGCGTCCAGTAACACGACGCGACCGGTAGCACCCCGAAACACCGTACCCATTCAAGGCGGGCCGGATGAAAAAGCCAATTAGGGAGGTCGAGAGACGATGATAAACAAATGGAAGTACACGATGATTTTGATTAGTTCCAGAGCTTACCCCGCAGCTAGCTCCAACGCCTCCAACTACTGCAATTGGCGCCGACACAACAGGAGCCAAAGCTCCAAATGGTCCGTGCAATGGGCTTGGCGCCACCCAAAGCAGGTTGTCCCAAGCTGGATTCGAACCAACTGTCTTTCGCACGCTCAGGTTGCCTCAACCTCCCTGGCTTGTTTTCCGAATGTACTGCTGTATCACGCTAGAAATTAACCAATCAATCCCATAAAACCGTAACAAGCCAGCGAGGCCTGAGTGGTAGTTGCGCGAGACAGGGGTGCATTTGGCACCTTGCTACGAAAATCATCAACTTTCCTTCTGTTTCTTCAAAAAATTAAAATTTTTTAAATATAAAGAAATTATTACGCAACCTAATTAAGCCCGATAAATGTGAAGTTTTGAAAACGCGTCCAGTATAAGGTAATATGCATACAGGAATTTTTCCCAATTTTTTTTGGAATTGGAATTGTAGTTGATACGGCTAAATAAAGGTCTAGAAAATGGGTAACCGTAACGTCCTTATCGCTGCGACGTAACAACCACCGGTCGCAGCATCGTGTACCGGGCTTCTCTAGTATATTCTGTATGGGGAAAGTCCGTATATCAATTTTTTCGGCCGTACGGGTTATGGTTGTTACGTCGCAGCCTTGAAAAGGTCTCGGACTTGATTAACTGGAACGCCGTCATGGCTGCGACGTAACGACCACAACCCGTACGGCCAAAAGAATAGCTGGACGGGCTTCTCCCATACTGAATTACCTTTGGAAGGCCCATGGCAAAATGATGCACGCGGTGGTGGCGTTGTCATAGCCATAAGGGCGTTCCGGTTAGAAGGTCGGTGCCAATCAAGTTTAGCTTTATTCCTTTATATCTTCACCAATTAACCCCGATTTAGGAGTTATATATATAGTTAAAAAACCCTTTTAAAGATGTATATAACTGCATTTTTTATTATTTTATAATAACTTTCTATTAGTATTATATTTGCCAGTTTTCATAGTAGATATTCGAAAATTTGTATAGGACGATGCCAAACGTGCCCGAAAAATCACAAGTTACTATCAGGCCCTCTTTTCGAGGTTTCTGATTTCTGTGGGTCTTTTTGTGGGTCGGTACCTAGACCTACAGGCTTTTGAAAAGCCCTAGCTACAGCTGCGCCGCAGGCGCAGCCACAATCTCAAAAAGAGGGCCTGATTTTAGTGAGATAGGCTGCAGGTTGCCCAGGCCTGCCGCGTTTGAAAATGCGACACCCAGGTTACCTCATTAAAATCCGGCCCTATTTTTGAGGAATACCTGCGCCGTAGGTACAGCTGTAGCTAAGGCTTTGAAAACCCACAGTAGCTCTAGGTATTCCGCTAACCCAATTAGAACAAGACTCCTAAAAACATAATTTTCTTGAAAATAAAGTCCGATGTTTGTGAATTTTGGGTTCCGTTATATACGTTCCCCTATAAAATTTGGAAAATTTAACTTGGAAACTGCTAAATATAACAATATTAAAAATAAATAAAACATGATAAAAACGTTATTGTATACAACTTTAAAAGGGTTTCTTAACCATATATATAACTTTCTGATCGAGGTTACTTCGGCGGAGATATTATAGAAACAAATCAAAATTTTCGTTTTATATATCCCCCTAAACCGCAACGCCCTCATGGCTACGACGCAACATCCATAACTCGTACGGCTAAAAGAATAGCTGGACGGGCTTCTTCCATACTGAAATACCCTTGGAAGGTCTATGGCAGAATGTTGCGACCGGTGATTGTTACGTCGCAGCAAAGGAGGGCGTTCTAGATTTAATTAATTCCAACCTTTTTATGGCTGCGACGTAACAACCACAACCCGTACGCCCGAAAAAATTAATATAAGGATTTTCCCCATACAGGATATATTAAAGAAGCCCGGTGTATGATGGTACGACCGGTAGTTATTGCGTTGCAGTGATGAGAGCATTGCAGTCGTCCATTTCCCAGGTCTGAACTTGGCCGTATTACCTATAATTATTACCCGAAAAATTAAAACCATTTCTATATGCATATTAGCTTATATTCGATGAGTACGTCCAGGTTTATGCTTAACAGATTTAATTAATTGCGTAACTGTTTTTCTTTTTTTTTTTTTAATCTTTAAATTTCTGAAAAGAAATAGAAAAGAAATTGATAACTTTGGTAGTGACGTACAGAACGAAAACCTTGTTCGCACAACCTGACCTTAGGCCTCGCTCGCTAGTTACGGAAATACGGCATTTGATAAGTTAATTTCTAGCGTCTTGGCGCAGTACATTGAAAAACTTTGAAAAACATTGAAGAACTAGCGAGCGAGGCCTGAGCTAGCTAAGGTAACACCCCGGCTCGCAACCACTGAGCCATTGGAACTAAAAACTTTGATAAGATTATCTATATATATATATATAATTATAACTATAGCTTACGATATAACAATAACCGCTAACGTCCCACACCACCTCGCGGAACACACCACCTCGCGGGGCACTTTTTGGCAGCCTACAACAGCACACTCAAATTACTCAACCATAACACATCAAATTAATTCCAATTAATCGTATTCTTTTTCGTAAAACGCATCTATAACTTTTTAACAAATGCACGCATTATATCAAAGCTTATTTCGGACGCTATATTGCTATTCCTTCCTTTTAACCTGCCTGCGACAGATTACCTCCTAATACGCCTAAACCAATATTAGCCCTATTTCGTACGACCCAAAGCCGACCGAGTAGATAACTATTCTCGACCGAATCCTTAACCCAAATACGCGAGCATTTCTGATCCGGCTTCAATACGTGGAAGATATACGTCGGAGAACATGTTATAGGACGCGTTGGGAGCGTGTTGGAGAGCGTGTTGGGAGAGCGTGTTGGAGGGCGTGTTGGGGGTCCGTGCGGGGCGTTTCGCGGGGCGTGGCACGGCGTGTGGCAGGGCGTATGGCAGGGCGTGTCGGGCTTGATTTGGCAACAATTCGATACCTGCGCAAGTAAATGATTAAAACAAACGTTTCCCAGAAAGATGAATACTTGCTATATAAAATAAACAAGTTCTTTTTAGCTGGCAGAAGGTTGTGGTATAGAATTGTTGCTAGCAGCTGCTGCGGGTAGTCGGTCACATATAGATTGGGAGGAAGCAATAGCAATATGGCATCCGCAACACGCCTTGATATAACGCGTGCACTTGCTGAGAAGCTATAGATGCGTCTTGCGAAGAAGAATACGATTGATTGGAATCAATTTGATACGTTGTGGTTGAGTAATTTGAGTGTGTTGTTGTAGGCTGTCAAAATGTGTCCCGCGAGATGGTGTGTCCTGTGAGGTGGTGTAGGACGTTACATAAAAAGGACCAAAACTTAAAAATTTAAATTTTAAAAGATGTATAAGCTTTTGATTAGCTACTAATTTACGAATATTTACGAAATTAGAAACTCGTTCGTTAATAAAGTTATCACTATTAGAAACGAAAGTTTATTTTCTAAAGTAATATCGGCAAAGTGTTGCAATTCTCCAGGCTGGGGGGAACCTCTTAGTTGCTTTCTGATCTGTCCTACAACTGGGGTGGGGGGAGCAGCCACATATAGGTTTCAGCTCCTTTGTCCTTGCAATCCTAGGGCCACAAACAGATCCCGTTTGTTCCCTGCAAACGTCCTTCCAACAAACACCACAACTGCTAACAAGTAATATTAAAAACTAAAAAGTGAATTTCGAGATGTTACAAAAATCGAATTAAAAACTGTTATAACAAACAAAACTAGTTAATTAAGCTTTAGGCTATCCAGATACACATCATTGAAGAGAAAATAAAAATTTAAGCAAAATAATTTAATTACAGGTTAGAGGAAAAGGATATATTCAAAAGAAAACAGGCATTAAAAACGTACCAATTGAAAAAAAAATAAGTTTACTTATATAAAACTCATTACATTTATACGACTATTATATTCGCATTATTTTTGTTCCTTTAAATTTTAATTTTTTCTTGTGTTTGTTTAATAATTATTACGAGTACTACGACGGAAGAAGTTGAAAAATTATCTTTAAGGTTTTATCGTATTACTTAATCTCCAGTAACAGTAAAAAAAGAAGATACCTTATAAGTTAAACATAGGCTTTCCATATATTCCGTATTACAGAAATATTATTAAAAACGATTAAAATATATAGAAAAACCCATATAACGATAAATAATTAATCTATTCTTTTATTATACTTAATCACAAACCGCTAAATTTCTAATATTTAGGAAACCTAATTGCTCAAAATATAGGTTATCTTAATCTGAAAACTTTCGATATACAGTTGTATAAAATCTTCAAATCGCAAAAGGGAATATATAGGCGTAACCGGCCGCTACCGCCGAGAAGCTGTTGAAGGTTAGATATATATCGTTAAAAAGCTATTTAGTAAAACGAAAAGGACTTATTTATGAACCTATAAAAGGATATAATTCTACGAAACTCTTTATCATTTTTATGCTAAATAGAAAATAAATCTTAAAATATATAACGTCTTAATTAAGCGAACGGCTCAGACAAGCAAACGGCTCATTCTTTTCAACATTCCAATTACCTAACTTCAATTGTCCATTTCGTAACACCCATAATATGGAGCGGCTTATAAGAACAGCGAGAATGAATCTAGCCGTTCAGGTTAAAAAACGAGATCCGAAACTTAGTTATGCGAAACTTAGTTCTACATATAAAGTTGCCCAAACGACCTTGCGAGCCCGATATTATGGTAGATGCGCTCGAGCCGATATTACCCCCAATTCGCGAAAACTGACGCCGACCGAAGAAATATCGATTGTCGAACATATCTTCGACTTAAATGCGCGAGCGTTTCCTGTCCGGCTTTAGTACGTTAAATATATAGCCAATATACTGCTTGCTTAACGCGTTACGGGACGCGTCGGAATTAAATAGGCGTCGAACTTTGTTAGACGGTAATACAAATTCCAGACGCGTTTAAATTGGAAAATCGATTATTAATAGGTTTTATGCGAAATTCCAAAAACATTTCGTAAATACTTCGAGCTTGTTCGGGTTATTATTGCCAAATACGGCATTGCAAAAAAAGGATATTTATAACTTTGACGAGATTAAATTTTGATAAAATTTCTTATAGCAACGGGTATAATAATTACCAGTGCCAAAAAACGTAGAAAATTTAAATAAGCGTAATAAAAAAAATAAAAAATAAGTTACAGTTATCCAGGTTATTAATTTCCAAGGTTAAGCTATGTCGTTATTTGTTAGTATAGCGGGAAAAAATTACCTTAAATCCTAATATTACGATAACTTACTGCTAACAGCTGATTAGAAAATTGCATTAAGTGGTAATGGTTGGACAATAAACGAATTAAGTTTAGAATGGATCTAGCGTTTTAACAAATATATTCGGACCCGTACGAAAGGTTCGAAGCGTTTTCTTATCTTTAACGGCTACGAAAACTATTATTCGATAAAATTCGAAGAATATTACGCTAATAACAACATTATTACGCTTTACATAGGCGCGTATTTTTCGTTTCGGCTTTAACCTTTTGATATATCTTATTTTTTTATTTTGAAACGCGTTTATTCGTTATATATCGAAAACTTAATACGACGGTATCTTACTTATATTGTCAAAGAAGATTTTTTCGCCGGCTTTTGCAACGCGTTTCAAGCTGCCATAACCTCTGATAACATCAAATCTAGATTCGCGAAAGCTGGTTTTATTCCATTCAATCTTAATAACGTTCTTTCCGAATTGGAAGTTCCTTTAATTGTGCCTACGCCGACCGTCTCCCCGCTAACTTCCGGCGGTTCTATTTTACCCCCTATAAAGACCGCTAAAAATATCTCCGAAATAACAAGATAAGGACGATACTTGCAAAGAAAGATTAGAAATTATCTGGATAGTTTATTAACAAAAATATTTAAATTGGCTAATTTTGTAAAAAAAGATTATATATTGTTATTATATAAAGCTGCTTTTTTCTAGGAAGAAAACGTTTAATTACGCGAAACAAATTATACCTTAAGCAAGCGTTACAGGATCAAAAATAAACGTCTTTAAAAAGTAGGAATATTTATTATATAAAAGGGATAAGCTTTTCTGGCCTAAAAAGAAGGGGGTAGTGAAAAAATGCAGCTAATAGTAGTTGAAGGGGGTTGTCGCAAGAGGGTTAAAATCAAGGAACGGAAGTGTGGCGTTTACGGCAAGCCCGGACATGATGCGCGTACTTGTGAAGAAGCTGTAAATACGTCTAGCAATGAAGAATCCGATTAATTAGAATCAATTTGAGATGTTGTGATTGAATTATTTGAATTCGTTGTTGCGATGTGCCAAAAAAAGGAGCCGTTCGCTTATCCAAGACGTTATAGATATATATTTACAAGATTAATAAACATAACTCGTGAATTAGGACAGGGCTCATCGAAGTTGCTGTACGCAGAACATCTTGATCAGTGCTTGGGGGGATGATGGGATTTCTTGACTATCTCTGCAGCCATTAATGCTATAAGAAACTGCATACAAGAATTGTCAAGTCAGCAGCAACTTATAGACCATCGCTGATCTACTGCCATAGCCGAGTAGATTGCCGAGATGCCCAGCGGTGAAGCAGATGGAAGTAGGTAGAAACTGTAGCTGCAATAGTACCTGCAATGGCTGGCAATAGCAGCTGCAGCAATAGCTGCACCCATTCCTGCACCCCACTCTACTTCACTAGGTATAAAAATATAAGGTACGTTTAGTAATACGCAGTAATTAATAATGTAACAACATGTATAATAATATATACGTATTTATTTTAGCCGGAAAATATCTTAAAAGCTTAATTCTTATTACGATTAAATTCGACTTCAAGCTTAAATAATATAACGTAATAAAAATTTTCGTTACGATACGCTACTTTAAAAACGTAAGTAAAAATACCGTTGAAATACTCGAACCGTAACAAAATTCCAGTAATTAAAAAGATATCATATAAATTAAAGAAATTATTCGCATTGTAATAAAAAAGAGACTTACTAGAATGTTATCATCATAATGATTTCGTTCTTTTTTTACGAACATAATTATTTTATTCGTTAAAAAATACTTAGCTATTATTCTATAAACTATAGCGTTACTGCGTACCTTAAGAAAGATTAGGACCTCGTCGGTAAAGTAATTTAGCAAATTCTAAAACGGTATACTCGTACAAAGGCAAGCACTTATGGTAATTCTTCCGGATCAAAGGAATTAAAAAGTAAAAATAAAATAAAAGTTTAATTTTTTAAGTTAAAATTTATAAATAGGCGATTTAATTTAGCTTTAAATAGGTTTAAACAACGTTTTAAATTCGATAATAGTAAGCGCCGAATTATTATAACTTTTAATTCAATGTATTTTGGCTTTATTAATAAATATTAAAAAGAAAATCGGTTATATTCTAGGATTAATAATTAAGAAGTAACTTAATATAATTCTTTTAATATTCCAATTTATTCGATTTGATTTAAACCTTAACGATGTATATTATAAACTTGTTTATTAAGTTATATTATATCTAATCGAGATTATAACGCTAATATTATAATTGAAGAGTAAGAACGCGTTAAATATTAAAACGACACCTTTTATGGAGATAATGGGGTGGATTTCCAAGGTTTTTCAGCTTATATCAGAATAATATTTTATTGGATAATAAAATAACAAACGAGTAAATGAAGCAAAATGATTATTTTTAATCGAAATACAGTGATTAGTTTCTCTACAGGTTATAAAAAAGAGTTCAATTAAATTTTGATTAATTAGAAAACAAAAGTTACTTTAAATATAAAACTAGAAACGTCGTGAATCAACGAGCACAACATATCACCCAGTGTAACTCTTTTTGGCATTCTGCAGCAATAGATTCAAATAATACAACTACAACATAGTGGAACAATTCAAATTAATCGGATTCTTTTTCGCTAGACGTATTTATAGCTTCTTTACAAGTACGCGCATTATGTCCGGGCTTACCACAAACGCTATACTTCCGTTCTTTCGTTAACCTTTTTACGGCGACCTTCTTTAACCGTTGTCGGCTGCTTTCTTTTACCACAGCTTTCTTTTTAGATTAAAAGAGGTTATTCTTTCTATATAAT
The DNA here is from genome assembly GCA_004155945.1 of Monosporascus sp. mg162. NCBI lineage: Eukaryota > Fungi > Ascomycota > Sordariomycetes > Xylariales > Monosporascus > Monosporascus sp. mg162. The sequence continues at coordinate 431,971 of QJNY01000006.1, forward strand.
AAATATTCTTCCTTTTTAAAAACGTTTGTTTTTAATTCTTCGACGTCTGCTTAAAATATAATTCGTTTCGCCCAATTGAGCGGATTTTTTTTCTAACAAAAAATAACTTCGTATAATAGCAATAAGTTACTTTTAGTTATAAAGAAATAACCCATATAACTATTTTTGTAAGCTAGGTTCTTGAGTAGTTTTGATCTTTCTTTATAAAATAAGTCCTTGTTTTATTGCTTTGTAGATAATTTTAGGGGTTTTCGTGGGCGGAGAAATAAAACCGGCGGAAATAGGCAAGGAGACGGTCCGCGGAGGCATAATCGAAAGAGTTTCTCATTCGGAAAGAACGTTATTAGGATTAGATGAAATAAGAGCAGTTTTCGCTAATCCAGATTTAATATTATCGGACGTTATAGTAGTTCTAAACGCGTCGTAAAAGCTGTCAAGAAAATCTTTTTTAGCAATATAAGTATAATAACGTCGTATTAAATTTTCGATATATAATAAATAAGCGCATTTCTAAAAGTATATACATATATATATAATGTCCTATACAAGCTCATCAGGCACGCAAGCTCGTCGGACACTTTTTTAGCCATTCTTACCATCTATTTTCAATTGCCCATTTCTTAACACCAATAATACGGAACGCCTTACAAAAGAAGCCAGAATGAACCTAGCCATTCAGGCAAAAAAATGAGACCCGAAACTTAGTTTTAGACGGCTTGGTTTTATATATAAAGTCCTTTCTTCTACTTTAAAGAATCGAATTCACGGCAAATCTTTCCGAGCCGATACTATCTCGAATCTGCGAAACTAACGCCGACCGAAAAGCAATCTATTGTCAACTGTATCCTTGATCTCGATACGAGAGCGTTTCTTATCCGGCTTTAGCACGTTGAAGATATGGCGAATTTGATACCTGCTCAACGCGTTACAGGGCGCCTTGGAGTTAACTGGGCGTCGAACTTTGTTAAACGGCAGAAAAAATTCCAAACGTTTTTATATCAGAAGATCAATTATTAATGGATCCTATGCGAAACTCTAAAAATATTTCGCAGATAATTCGAGCTTGTTCGGGTTATAATCGCGAAATACGGTATCGTAAAAAAAGATATCTACAACTTCGACGAGACTGGATTTTTAATGGGGCTTTTCATAGTAATAAGCATGGTAATTACCAGTACCGAAAAACGTAAAAAACCTAAACAAATGCAACAAAATAATAAAAATTGGATTATAATTATCCAGATTATTAATTTCGAAAGTTAAGCTATGCCGCCATTTATCATTATAACGGGAAAAAATTACCTGAGGTCCTAGTACCGCAATAACCCATTGCTAGCAGCTGATTAAAAAATCGCATTAAGTAATAATAGCTGGACAACAAATAAATTAAGTTTCGAATAAATCCAGCATTTTAACAAACATATTCGGCCGTGTACGAAAGGTTCGAAACGTTTCCTGATCTTTAAAGGTTACGAAAGCCACTATTCGATAGAATTCGAAAAATACTACGCCAATAACAACATTATTACGCTTTATATACCTGCGCATTTTTAATATCGGCTTTAACCTTTTAATATATCTTATTTTTCTATTTTAAAACGCGCTTATTCGCAGTAGATCGAAAACTTAATGCGGTGCTATTATACCCACATTGCGAAAAAAGATTTTTCCGCCGGCTTTTACGACGCGTTCTAAGCTGCTATAACGTCCGATAACATTAAATCTAGATTTGCGAAAATTAATCTTATTCTATTCGATCCTAATAACGTTCTTTCCAAATTAAAGGTTCCTCCAGTTATACCTACGCCGACCGTCTCCCCGTTAACCTCTGCCGGTTCCATTCGTTCCCCGCTGTTATGACCAGAGGGACTTGGCATGGAAAGAGACGGTCGGAGGATATGGAAGATATCCCCGATGTGGGTCCTAGGTTACGTAACTGGCTTAAAGGTCTCAAAGCGCTTAGCACTTTGAACCCTTTAAGCCGGTAGGGGCCGGCTTAAAGGGCTTAACGGGCTTAAAGGTTTAAGCCGTTTAAATACCTTAAACCAAGATTAATATATATACGTTTATTATTTCCTATAAGTTTAAATAGTACCAGCTTATAATTATAACTTAGTTACTTAAATTTATATCTGCTATTATTAAACGTAACTATTACCTTATTACTTAAATTCTTACGATATTACTGTTAACATAAACCGTACGATTAAGTTTAATAATTAATTAAGCTTATAACGTCCCATACATATGAGCGAAACATATATATGAACGAAACACTTTTTGGCACTTCCCAGCAACGCACCTAAATAACTCAACTACAACACCTTTAATCAAATCAAATCAATCGAATACTTCTTTGCTAACTGGATCTACAGCTTCTTTCCAAGCGCATGTATGATATCAAGGCTTGTTGCGGACGCCATGTTGCCATTTCTTCCATCTAACCCGCCTGCGACCGACCACTCCCTAACGCGTTTAAGCTAATATTGCCCCCATTTCGTACGACCGAAAGCCGACCGACTAGATAACTATTCTCGACCGAATCCTTAACCCAAATACGCGAACATTTCTTGTCCGGCTTTAATACGTTGAAGATATACGTCGGAGAACGTGTTATAGG